>JAUUEI010567247.1:8195-18285 GCA_032274625.1 Depressigyra globulus
ATTTTAATGACTTAAAAAGTTTCAACTTGTATTTATGATGAATTTATTAAGTTTCTTCGTTTTTGCATGAATAACTGAGTTGGTTAGACAGGGGACTGTATTTTTTTGCATGAATAACTCAGTTGTCAAGCTTGAACAAGATTTTGAATATGATTAAGTTTACAATTGTTTTACTTTTTTAACAAGCAAGACAAAGTATCATAAACCATTTGTGAGGTATAGTGAAGTCAATTCCAACACATAAGGTCAAATAGTTTTTGGAAGGAAACTTCAGCCCTCAAAAAAATATTTTTACCCTTGGAACTGCCTGGTTTATATCTTCATAGATGAAAATCCTCCAGAATTCCAGAGATTTTGACTGCCTTGCATTATTATTTTTAACTGGCTAAACATGTCCTTAAATTTGTTCCTAAATAAGCCACTATATTGTAAGGATTTTTTAGGATGGGGCATTATCATCTATGTACTTACAACAGTGATTACCGGTATTAATATGGTTTTACAAAACCAACACACTGGTTGCATGATACAGGTGCCTTGCCTAGAAGAAGAATGCTGTAAACTGTGAAAAAACCCGCATGCGATTTAATTTTGTGTCGTTTGCGGCAAACCTCAAATCGCTAAATTTATTCGCACACTACATTTTCCTGCTCCATAACGTCTTTAGGTTAAACGGTCATTCGCAAAATTTAAACATCGCGAACCTGTACCAAGTTGCATATTCTTGGAAAAAACCATGTTGCAATATTAATCTGGTTTACAGAATCCAGTTAGGTCCGACTTTTGATTAACATACACCAGCTGGTCTTTCCCTAAAATAATTCACTTTTTACAGTAATTCCATTGATATTTTTTTACAAATGGTTGCCATACCCCACTGACAAATAATTGTTTTGTGAATATTATTGGGGATTATTTTAGGTCTGTAAGTTAGCTAATATCAATATGTTTGTTAATTGTAATCAATAGTTATGGGGGTAAATGTAGATTTTTTGACAGACCTTTTAATAAGATATTCATTTTAATGGTACAGTCAAACCTGTATATAACAGTCACCCACGGGACCTGACAAAAGTGGCTGTTATAGGCAGGTGACCGTTATGTACAGATGGCTGTTAGACCAGGTTCGACTGTATGAACAAAAATTACACATATTTTAACTTTGTGATTATTTGTTTGAATTATAGTCACTCAAGACCAAATGATGGAATGGTTAATATGGTAAAAAAATAAATAGTTCTATTTAATTTGTGGTCTTGGAAAATTTAACATAATGTGGGAATGTCCATGACTAGTATCTGCGACTACTATGAAGAACTACAATGGTCTTTTTGTTAAGTTGCTAATTAAGTTTGTATTATTTTAGATGGATGAGGCAAAAGCAAAAGCTGTTAAGGATTCTCACGTTCCCAAAAAGAAGCGTTCTAGACGTAAGTATTGTATTTGAGGTATAAGTTGTGAGGGTCATTCAGATAGTCCTTAGCTCAACCATTCAATAGAAACACATCATTTGCTCATCAGCATCGTTCATTCTCTCACCTTGTACTTCAAGGCATTTAGTCCAACCTAATTCTGATGTTGCTATCCAATAATCCTAGAGTTCTTTGTCTTGGATCCTAAAAAATCTTTGACAGAAGCTAATATGCCATCTGTACATATGTATATCTATCTCTATGTCCGTCCATTAACTTTTCTTATTCGGGGCATATCGTCCAAATGATTTGACACAGGATCATCAAAACCTTGTATGCAAGTACAACATGGAAAGGCGATGTGTTGCATACCATAAATAGGTCACCATAACCTATTTTTCAAGAATTACTTCACATTAAAGGAAATCCTTGTCCAGGGCATATATTCCTTATCAGTTGACACTGGACCATCAAACCTTGTACAGCTTGGAAAGTCAGTATGCTGTGTGCCATAAATGGGTCACCATGACTGACTTTTCATGGATGACTGCACATTAAAGGAAATCCTTGTCTAGGGCATATCTTACTTAACAGTTGATATGGGTTCATCAAACCTAGTATGTAATTACAACATGTAATGGTGGTGTGTGGTGCACCACAACTAGGTCACTGTGATCTACTTTTATGGATTACAGCACATTAAAGGAAAATGCTTGTCCAGAGCATATCATCCTTGTTAATTCACCTAGGATCATTAACTCATGCATACAAGTACAGGTTAGAATGGTGATGTGTTACATACCACAAATAGATCACTTTTACATTTTTTTCATGGATTACTGGACATTAAAGTATATGATAAATATATATGCTAATTTCAGGGTTATTCAGTGTTGGTATCATCACATATATAAACTCTATCTCATAAAAAATTAATGTGTCTCCATGGTACCCACCCTACAAAACTATTCCCATTATAATAAATAAAAAAATTAAAAAATAAAACATACAAAAACGTTATTAATCAGGTAGTAAATTTTTGACATGTTAATCCATTCCATTGCCACAATTTCACATGTATTATTATCCATGCTATACACGTAACACATTCATTGATATGTATACTTCTCAGTCAGACTCCTGACTGGCATATCGAGTACCTCATCCAGGCTGCAAAATGACCGGGTTCGCTGCACAAAAAGCAATTGAAAATCTTGCGATCGCGATGCAATATTGTAACAATGACTAGCAGTTTGCGATGAAAGTTTTTTTTCTTTCTGATAGCAGAACAGAACACACTTAGGGGTTTCGATTGTCCACAATCATGATAGAATAAATGATTCGCCAATGATTGTTTTTCATTGTTGCACACGCATGGAGGTTGACTTTAAAAGTCTTTTTATATACCTTTTATCTCAGTTAACAACATTCATGAGGGTGGCCGAATTTGATAAAAGTGCTAATCAAATTCCAGTAGTTGCTATTCAATTCTCCATCCAGCCGGAATAACTGCTAATCAAAAATTTCAAAACAAATTGCACCCTGTCACCGGTACTCTTGTTACAACTTAGAAGATTGTGCAAACATAAAAATACATAAACTTAGGTTGAAATTTAATGTAATAGTTGGTCTAGACTTTTAGCAAGGATGCCTAATAAGTACCGGCATAACCCAAAATACCAGGATATCTGCAAACAGGATATCACATAACCATGACCATAGATATACAAGTTAAAGGGGCTTTTATTGTTTGGGATGAAAAGAAAATGTTAGATCCACCAAAGGGGATTGATCCTACTGCACATTGCAGCTTAGGCAAGTGCTGTACCATCCCCCTTTCGTCTAATCATTTTAAACACAAATAAAATAGCTGAACTTTTGTCTTTCACTTCAGCTAAAAGGAAGCGGACCGATTCCAACTGCAGTAGTTTAGCTGGTAGTCAACACCTTTACGCTGACAATTTAAAACAGATTGGTGATGTGGGCACCAGGACGTCAAAACGGAGTAGACAGATTTCCAGTTCCAGTACTTCATCAGGAGTCTCAACATCAGTCACCTTGCCATCACAAACAGTAAGTCAAGGGCCTCGTTTTGAGGATGAGGACATTGACAGATTTCTGAGTCATCAGAACTGGGAATCCTCTTCTGATGAAGATGATGTAAGAATAGACAGTGAACCAGAAGATCATGATTACCTAGAAGATCCTGAATCTGATGATGACATGACCATCATGGCCGAATGTGAAGGTGAAACTTCTAATCGAACTTGGTTTGAAGAAAGCAAGGTGGCCATCACAAATGGAATTAGTAATGAAAACGATCCTAGATTTTCTATTTGCTCTGGAATGAGTCTAGATGAGAAAGATGTGGCTAAATTTTGTAACAGTTATAATGCAAACATCAAACGACCATTTTACAAAGATTTTATGTCAAAAGAACAGCTTCAACAATTGCTGATGAGAGAGCCAAATAGATATAAAAGATGCAGAATTGAAATGGAGTCTGCACATAAAGCTACATGCAAAATTCTTGGTGCATCTGGAAGTCAGACTGATATTGAAATTGCTGGAAGATCAAAATGTGGGCAATCGTTCAACAATGATGAAGTTGTTGTAGAAATTCTCTTTGACCCCAGTGAAAATTCCAAGCACAAAACTTCAGAAGCTGATTCTAAAGCATTCGGGAATGTTGTGGGTGTTTTAAACAGTCAGTTTCACAGGAACAGCAAACATCCCATTCTAGCATGTACCAGTAATGAAACCGATGGTTGGCTAATGCGACCTTTGTGTAAAAGTATTCCAAAAATACATGTTGTGAATACAGTCACCAGAACCGAAACACCAAATTTGGTCAAATACAGAATAGACTTGTATGAACAAGTTGAGGGCAAGTTGAAATACAAGAGAAAATTTGACATTAATCCTTCATTACGAGGAGAGTATGTGTTTATTGTGGTTTACTTAGGTTGGGGAAATAAGCATGTGTACCCTCTTGGAGCAGTGCTGGGAGTCCTAAAGTGTGGCAAAGACTTTAATAGTGGTCTGAGAAGTTTGGAAATGCAGTACAAAGTCCCATCATTGTTCCCAGAAGAAACAGTTTCTCAGATTCAGACCATTATGGACAATGCTGACAATCTAGATGCTACAGGAAGAGAAGACAGAACAAATGATTTGGTGTTCACCATTGACCCTCCTCATTCCAAAGACCTCGACGATGCACTCAGTATCAATAAATATGGAAATAACTTTGTTGTTGGTGTACACATCGCTGATGTTGCTTCAGTTGTTAAGAAGGATGATGCTGTTGACAAAGAGGCAAGGAAAAGAGCTGTAAGCTTTTACATTCAGAACAGACGCACTCACCACATGCTGCCAGAACCCCTCAGTCAAGACATATGCAGTCTTGTACCAGATGAAAAACGTCCTGCATTGTCTATTTTCCTGATATTTAATCCAGAAGGAAAAGTTGTCAAAGAACCCATTGTGAAAAAAACATTTATCAAATCCTGCAGAAAGTTTTCTTATGAAGAAGTACAAAAAATCATTGAAAATGAACAGGAGAGCACTGAATCTTCTCAGCTGAAAAGCAGCATTCTCAACTTACACAAGGTAGCACAAAAGATTCGCAAACAACGACTGAAGGATTCCAGGTTTAGTGTTCCTTTTGAAGATGTTCGATTTTGTGATACGGAAGAGGAAACTGACTGTGTTGAAGCTCATGCACTTGTTGAGGAATTTATGATTCAAACAAATACAGCTGTTGCAAAATTTGTGAAGAATTATTTTCCGAAATGTTTGCCTCTTCGTTGCCAATCAGCACCTGCAACTGAAGGTGTACAAAAGTGGATGAAGGAAGAAAATAGAATTTTGGACTTGCTAGTTCATCTCCAAGGTAAACAAGTTACAAAAAATACTGTGATTTCAGCTTCAAAAGGTATACAAAACCATAACAAACAAAGAACTGATTTTATTCCAATTCAGAGCGACATTTGGAAGTTCATCTTGGGCAGCTTGCAAACTAGAGATTTTAGCCAGGCTCAAAATATGATTTGTGCAGACGAAATCCATCCTCTACAGAACCTAGCATGGATCCACTGGATTCATCTTCTAGATACAGCTGAATACAGATGTTCTGATGTAGTTACCAACTCCCAGGGAAATCACTTTTCACTCGACATTCAGCCATACATTCACTTTACATCTCCTATCCGAAGGTTTGTGGATCTTGTGTCTCATCGCTTAGTGCATGCCATATTATCTGATGATCCTTGTCCATACACAGTTGATGATATTCAGCAAATTTGTGATGATGTGAATGAAGCCACATCAAGACAGAAGGCATTTGATCGCAGTTGTAGAGTGTTGGCAAAGACTGAGAAAATTGGCAGATCTTCAGTGGTTTTCCATGGTTTTGTTGACAGTATTACTGAAAATGGATTGGAATTGTCTTTACCAGGATTGGGGACTATTCCATCAAAATGCAAAGAAGTAAGATTTTGTCTCCTTAATTTAAACAAGAAGCCTGAAATGACAAAAGACACAAAAACTGATAAAGACATTGTGACTTGTCATTGGAAAAAACGTCTGTATGATACAAAAAGAAGCAAAAGTCAGGTTATTGTGAACCAAAGTCAACCAGAAGAGATGACTGTGGAACCAGATCAACACACAGTTTTGGTTCGTTATCAAGATTGGGGATATATTTTGAAAGCAGTCTTTGAAAACAACCGATTAGATGTTCAGAGAAGAACAAAACCTCTTGTTGCAACCGGAGCTAAAGTTCCCCGTTCCTATCCTGTGGTTGATGTTGTAACATCTGAAACGGGACAAGGAACTATCAAGAACCATCAGTGCAGGTTTAGTCTCAGCTTTAAGCCTGGACAAGTTGTCAAAGTTCAGTTGGGTGCATCACCTAACAATGGCCTTTTATTGCCCGTGGTTGAACTAGTTCACATTTCCAAAAATCTGAGTCTATGTCACAAACATTTAGGTGATCCTGTTGGCATTTTAAGCAAATATGCTACACATTCTGTGAAAGAAACTTTCTCATCTATTGCAGAGTACAAAAAAGCTTGGTTACCAGTGTTGGAGATGGAGGCAGCATTATCAGCTGCTTCCAATGAGACGGCCCCTATCATTAACAATGTTGACATCACTTTAAGTAAAACATCTTCACCTGGCAAAACAGTCTATACAGGAACATTTCAGCTCGCAACCAGATTTTGTGATGAAAGGAATATTGAATTTGGGGGAGTACCTGTTGAGCGCCTTGAAGTAGATGATAGAGAAGAGAAACTGAATATGTCTCTCATTAGAGGACATGGATGCAATGATTATTTGTGCATCAGATGTTTTGTTCCTGGACCTACAGGTAGCAGGTGTAGAGCTGTGGAAAATGGTGTGACTTGGGTTGGACATGCCCAGGTCATCAAAGCGAGACGAAAGAAATCGAAAAAGGACAAGTTAGACAATGACAAAGTGATAGTCACGTTTGTTGTGAATGACAACAATGCTCCACCACCAGAAAGTCTGATGCTGCAAAGCAAGATCACCGGAACTGTTGAAATCATTTACAAAATGGAGGTGGATAGGTAAGAGGCTAACTTCTGAATTTCTGTTGCCAATGATTTTCTTAGTAACCAAATACGTTTTATTCACACAAATCACTTTACTGCAGTCTTCGACATGGCCAACTTTTGTGCTGAATATATTTTTAAAGTTCACTTCTAAATCATTTATGGAAGATTTGTAGCAAATGGAAGATATAAGTGTAATGATTTGCTTTAATTTGGTACCAAATTCAAGTTGGTTATATATGTTATGACATCAGCAAAAAACAAAGAAACCTAAGCTTAGGTCCATAATATCTAGGTTTGCAAAGATGTATCTAAGAATTTTGAAAAATAATACTTAGGAATTCTGAAAGTGGAGATCGGTTAAGTCCAGTTTTTTCTATTAACACAATTCCATGCATGATTCCACATGTGAGTTTATCCATGTAAAGCATTTAGACTGTACCTTTTTCATATCTATATTTCCAAATGCTGGGGGAAAAAGTTGATCGATGTGCAGTTTTCTCCATGTGGTGATGTCATAAATCAGAGTATTTACTAGTGACTAAGACATACACTTCAACAACTTTAAACTGTGTATAAGAAGCCACTTGATAAAACACAGATATGGAAATGCACATTTTTACATGTGGAAAATAATTACAATCTAACATTTAACAGCATTTTATAGTACTGGGTGACTGGAGTTTCTGGACCTACTAGGCCTCCCCTGGATCCATTTTGATTTGTGGGGTGCATTCCAACTTCTTTTAAAGTGATAGGAAAGAAGCTTTAAAATGTCAAAACACATAACTTGTAGTAAAATAAATTCAAGTGGTATAAATACTCTTGATGTCTATACAATGCATTTCTCTTTCCTGGTCCTATGTTAAAAAGTCATTACACATTTGGAATGTCACTAAAGAAAAGCATAATTCAGTTCACAGTTACAATGCTACTCAAATATGTTTTCTAAATATTTGTTTTTTCAGACGTACTCAGAATATATTTCTGAAATTTGGGTCAGACAAACAATCGACGAACAGCAAGGGAAAGCTGGCCAGAGCAATTGCCTTGAATAAACGATTACCACAATTACGTAAGTACTTGTAGATAGTGTGGCACACTGAGGCAAAACAATTTGTCAACACCCCCCCCCCCCCCACACACACACACACATCCCATTACCCCCATCACTTCAACAAATTCAGTCCACCAGCCTTTGATCCTTATATTTCTAACCAAAACATTAGTAACAATTGTCTTTACAGGAATTGTGAAATTTCAGTTTCAAGTTAAACAAAACTGAATATTTGATTTTTGTTCTGATTTTTTTTGTAGCTAAATGTCGTCTAGATCTAATTGAGAAGATAACAAATGAAGTTGTTGGTAACGAAGATATCCCACTTCCTAAAAATAATGAAAAACAAGCAACAGCAATAGACAATGCTTTAAGAAAAAGCTTTTCCCTCATCCAAGGCCCACCAGGTAAGTGGTGTGTTTCCATTAATAATATACCTAGCCTCCAAAAAACCCAACCGTGAGTCAATATAGTATACCTTGAGTATCCGTGTCAAATAAAGTTCATATTAATATTTTGTGAAACCTCTCCAAGCTGCACACCCATGGAATGAAAAAATACCTTCTTTTGAAGGGTATCTGGTTTGCAGGGTTCAAAGACTGGTCTGCATTACACTTTCTACTTTCTAAATAATAAATGTTCATGTGTTTTGACTTCAAAACTATTTTAATTTCTGTGAATGGGAGAATTCACTTGTTGGGACTAATATTTCTGCCATACCTATATTGACACATTCTGTGTTCAGATCCCATGCAGGATAAATAGAGAATACTAAACAAATTCCCACGAGAGACTGTTGATATTACAAGTGTAATCTTACATCACATGGTCATACAAGAAAGGTATATTCCATGTGAACTCCGAGCATAGAATATGTCAATCTTGCATAGTGAGAGAATAATATGTAAATTATCTCCAAATGACAATCATAACTTAAATAACTGGACAACAATAAATTATTCAGAATAAGGTTTTTTAATAGTTTTTTTAACATCAAAGCTGTCAGTTGAAATTTAGATTTCTTGTTATATCTAAGGCCTTTTTTCCATTAATGTGCTTCTGCTTTCAGTTGAATGCACAGCATGTATGATGTCACCAAACTAAAAAATACCATCTTAAAAAATAGCTCATCGATCAAGTTTTTTAAGTACCATGAATGTTGTGATAAAAAAAATCTAAATAAATTTTAGTGTAATGTTTTCTTGTCTTGTTTCAATAACATGATTATTTTTTCTTGTAAATTCTTGACTGTCATTTGTAATCCATAAGCTCAAATAAATAAAGGTGATTTTTTTTCTTCAATCTACGTTTCAGGTACGGGCAAGACTTACACTGGTCTAAAACTGATCTACCTGTTCAATGAGATCAATGCTAAAGTCCGAGCGGAGGGTGGAGACAAGTGCCAGGTTCTGTTCTGTGGACCCTCAAACAAGTCTGTCGACATGGTTGCTTGTAAGTACATTTGTATTTTATTTGAAGGGATGAAATATCTTTTAGATAATCACCTTGGCGTGACAGTCCTCCCATAGATGAGGCATTTGTTTGTCGTTCACAGTACAATCATTACCTTGGCAAAATACTCTTTCAACTCTGCTTGGTGCAGAGATACGATTTTGATTACGATAACAGTTTTGTCATTCAGATTTGTGCAAAACTCCCAAAAAGTCATGGCATCAGTCTTTAATATATTCACATTTCATACCTTTAAAACGGAAATTTAAACTTTCCCAGCGTCTTGTTCTATAAATGAATTGCATTTTTTACAAATTTTTAAATGCCTGGTCACATGATTTAGTATTAGTTTTTACTTAGTTTTTAAAGGTAAATTAGTCTGCCTGTTACTGAAAATCATGCTACCTAACAGTTGGTTTTATTTCATTAATATTCCACACCCATCACTTTTTGCTTGGATGAAAAGACCATTATCAACATTATTATATCTTTAAATGTAGTGATGAAATAAGAGACAACTTGATTGAGGATCTTATACATCCTACTAATGACAATTTCTACTAGATATTTCAATAATTTATAGGGGGGGGGGG
>JAUUEI010567248.1:0-11326 GCA_032274625.1 Depressigyra globulus
TACAGATGTGATAGTATGCATATATTAATCTATGGACATTTTCTATAGGGATTTTCAGTTAGCCTGGACACTCGGCTATCAAAATCTGCTTGTATGCCTACACAGGGAGGGTGGGTGTGGTTGCCATGGTAACATGGTAATATAACTATAATTTGAGTAAATGTATCTCTGGAACTAAACAATATAAAAGCACAGAATAGGTCTCTAGTAGTATAGCTTTGAACCTACAAGATTGATTGCGATTATGACGTTGGTCATTTGAGGTCAAGGTCATTGCATAACATCACGGTCAGAGGAATTTTATGACATTACGCCAAACATTAATAATATATGTGACACCATAGACCCCATCCGCCATTACGGAGTTTCTGTCACAATGTTTTTTAGTTAGTTTGAACCCCCAGCTACCAAAATCTGCTTGTTTGCCACCAAACTGGTGGTGTATGTAACCATACATACATGTTGCCGTGGCAACATAGTAATATACCTGCAATTTGAATAAATGTCATATCTCTGGAACTAAACAACATAAAAGCACAAAATAAGTGACTAGTAATATAGTTTTGAAGGTCAGTGTCATTGCATAAGATCAATGTCAAACGAATTTTTTGACTTTACGACAAACATTAATGATCTATGGGCCAACATAGACCCCATTCCCCATTAGGGATTTTCGGTCACCATGTTTTTTCAGTTAAGCCCAGCTACCAAAATCTGCTTACATTAATATTTCCCTAATGGATTGTGATTTAGGATGTTTTAAAACTGGCTAATAATTATGACATGGAAATTGGACTGGACTATTGTATTGCATATTGTGGTTATTAGCATTTGTTTTCTTGCACCAGGCCTATGCAGTTACGAAGGTTTGGCTATATATTGCATCAAATATATATTGTAAACATTGGGCTATTTAATGACTACTTTCAGACAATAGGTATCAACAGAAATGCCACCATATGTAGAACAATAGCTGTGGTATATAAACATATATTCAAACAGGTAAGTAATATAAACAATGGCCTATTGTCTTTAATGTCAAAACATAGGAATCGGGAAATATATCATGAGATACGTCCACATATTGTGTCGGTATGTATACTGTAAACAATAACCTTATGTACTAGTTTCCGAGCATACGTGCGAGGAAATATACACGGGACAATATGTTCAAACCTGAGGTAACCTAATTTCGGTTCACGATATTTTTGTTTACCCGGGTAAGCTATCGTTCGCTTATTATGAATTAAATATATGTAACTATAGAGTTACCTAATCGGTTGCCTATAAGTAACACAGAGCTTATATTTTAAAGATATCATTTTAGCTCGTACATCAAGTTTTAATAAAGCAAATGCCATGGAATTGAATATCAGAAATGTACAAGTTATAATTTTAGAACGTTAAATTTCACCACATATCCAATTGGCAGTCTGTGTCTATTTAATTTTGCGCAACTGACACGCGAACAAAACAATCATTTGCATGAAAGACTGTGCCTTCTATATACCACCATTGACAGTGAATTAGCAACGTTATATGTACACATATTTCAACAGGTAAATGTGTTAAGTAATTTAATGCCATATATTAGGAACTAGAATATATTTATCACCATTGAACAGGTAAATAATATAAATCACGAATGTAGTATATTCCAACAGTTAAATGATGTAAAACATACTCCATATTCTTTCATTACCAACTGCAGGAACCATGGCATATACCACAACTGGTAGTAAAATCTGATATGTACATAATTTCATCAGGTATATAATATAAACAATAGTCTGTGTATTTTACTGCTTTTGGATCATAAGAATCAACATATAGACAGACTACCACTGGTAGTGAAAATGACGAGATATGTACATAATATTACATCAGTGATGTAATCTTAACAATACTGTGGAATTTGCCTAATCTCAGATCATAAGTCATGGTGCATTCTACCATTGTAGTAAATAGCTTAATGGAATGTGTATATGCCGCACAAGCATGCTCCATGAGGTATGTTGTGTAACAAATACTGTACTTTTGATTTATATTAAATCATAACAACTATGCAAAGTCTTCAACTATAAACATCTGTAACAAGTTGTACAAGGTTGTAACAGTAGTCATGTTTTATGTTGGAATAGAGACAATCTTCCACACACCTTATTCTGCTTTAGCTTCCAAAACATCATCTGCATCCAAATCTGAACGACAAAACCGTTATCCTAATCAAATCCATATATCTGCACAAGGCAGAGTCGACAAGATATTTTGGCACGGTCGTGATTGTCTCCGTGAACCACCATCAAGTGTCTCGTCCATGTGAGGACTACCCCTCCAAGACAATCATGTAAAATATATTTCATCCCTACTGCATCGCTTTTAGGAGGACTTCCACTCCTACTGTACGCATTTTAATAACAGGCATTCTATATAGACAAAAGTATGTTTAATAAATCCTTTGGACAATTATATATTTTTACATAACAGCCAAAGAGTAACAATAGATTTAGCTAATGTAGTGAAAATCCTATTTCCTTAAACATATCAATACACATTTCATTAAACATAGAAATTAAATCATATAGTTCATCACAATATAAAAATAAATGGCACAAATCATCATCATCGTTCTTGCAAACAGGACAATAACTAGATGAAATTTTACCATATTTAAACAATTTACTCTCTGTGAAGATTACATTATGACAAATCTTAAAATCTAAATCAATAAATTCCGAAAATGTATCGCGACAATGTAAATATTTCCAAACATGCTTCCAAGATATACTAAATCCTAAATTAACCCATGCTTGTAAATATGTTGAATGTTTAAAACTAAGAGAAATCAAAATAGAATACATTAGTTTAACTGTGAATTTTTAAATTGCGACGATTTTGTAACATTATTTTAAATACATTTCCATTCACTTGGAACCGAGTTTAAAATAACAAGATAAGGAGAAGTTTTCTGTATCATCTGGACATTTCGAACGAATAATTTCAATAATAGCACACACTGGGAGAAACCCAGGTATCACTTCATACCAAATATTAGCCACAGTTACAATTCCGCTTTCAATAAAAGTATTAAATAATAAAATCTTGTCTCTGCATTTAATAAACGGGTTTTGAAAAAGTGGTTGATACAAAATTTGACAATAATGTAATGTAAAGAAACATTCTTTTTTAGAAACAATAGCCCATGTTGACAACAACTCAGCATAAAAAGGATTAATGGCTGATAATGCAGATTGATTATATACGATATAAAAATATTATAGGATAAGTTCATATTCATATATTTTCAAAGAAATTCAGACATTGTATATTTCCAAACAGCTTTAAATTCCTGATCAAAATATTATCATAGTATTCCAAACAGTAGCTTTTCCATTTAAGGTAAGTTTTTCTTTGTTTCCACAAATTAATTAAAGTATTTAATTTTTCACTTGTACTTTTCCAGTCCATTCTTTTCCACATAAACTTATTTGGACCTAGATGTATACCAAGAATCTGAACACAATGATTATTAATAGCTACAGGAATATTAAAAGTCAAAGTCTCCTGTGTAGCTTTACCAAGACAAAGTACCTCTGAGTTCTCAGTATTTATCTTTGCAACAGTACCGAGACAAAAATTGTTAACAGTACGAAAAACAGACTCAACAGACTGAGCATCTTTAACCGTAATACTGGTATCATTCGCATGCTGAAACAACAAAGAGTAACAATCATTTGTAATATTAATTCCTTTTATATCTGATTGATATTAAATTATTCAAAGGTTCTGCTACAATTACATAAAGAAACATTGAAATTGGACAGCCTTGCCTAACACCTCTGGTAACTGGAAAGTATGGAGTTAAATGCCCATTAATTTTAATACTGCTTTTTATATCACTATGCAATATCTTAATACATGATATAAATGTATTACCAAAATTAAACTTATTCCAAACCTTAATTATAAAATTATGCGAAAGCCTTTTCCTGGTCAATTTTAATTGAAAAAACATTTTCATTTTTTAACTCTATTAAATCAATGATATCTCTCACAGACATAATGTTGTCAACAATATCTCTTCCGGGTACACAAGTTTGTTCAGGTGAAACAACGGAAGTCATAACTTGTTTAAGACGATTTGCTCAAACTTTAGAAACAATTTTATAATCTACATTTAAAAGACTTATGGGTCTAAAGTTTTTTAAATCCGTTTTATCTTCTTTTTTCTTATCGAAAAGACTAACGATACCTGTTTTTCATATTTCTGAACAACTGTTCTTCAGGTTGAATATACATTACTACTGTTTGAAAAATACATTTTTAATTCATCCCATAATTTTATGTAAAACTCTACAGTAAGGCCACCCATACTAGGCGATTTGTTTCTGTTCATTGCTTTTAGAGCGTTTGTTAATTCTTCTATTGAGATATCACTATCACAAACCTCACTTTGTATTTCATTAATTCTATTAGTAATTAAATTTAAAATTTCTGCTTCTTTTTCAATATCAATATTTTCCTGTGAATATAATTTGGAATACAAATCGAGAGCATAGTTTAATATATCTTCAGTTTTCCTAGTTACGCCATTGGCAGTTTTCATTTCTTTAATAGCATTGGATACCTGTTTTGACTTCTCTAAATTAAAAAAGAAAGATGTATTTTTGTCTGATTCTAAATTCCATTGAACTTTCGACCTCAAAATAGCACCCTTACATTTCTCTATTTCAATATTTTGTAACTCTTCTTCCAAAATTTGTAAATGGGTAATATCATAATTTATATTAACAGCTAATCAAGCATACTCCCATTTTAAAGCGTTCTGAATATAATAAAACCTTTCATTGTCAGATTTGCTCTTATTAATTGAAAAATGTTTTGAACAGCTTTTCATTTTAAATTTTAAATTATCCTGCCCAACAAGTGGCTCAGACATAAACAAAGGACACTGATATGCATCTTTAATAATATCTATTATCACAAAAAAGCTTTATCGTTCAACAATTCCTTATAAAACTCCAAACACCTTGACCTCTCTCGATATATATTATATCTACATATATATATATATTGGTCACAAACTGCAGTAAGGATCTAGAAATTAAAAATAAATCAATCCTGGACTGTTTTAATACATTCTCTACAATTTGTGATCGACTGAATTCTCTCTTACCAGGATTTCTGTAGCGCCAGATATCAACTAGATCATGATCATTAATCATCGATTGCAAAGCATTACTAGATTTTAAATTAAAAGTTTTATTATTAATACCTATGTCTAAAGAAGACTTAAGTATTTCATTAAAATCACTAGCTAATATAATGTTCCTACGATGTATAAATGTTACCAAATTCTTGAAGAAAACAATCCTTTCTTCTGGTTTATTTGGCGTATACAATCAATATCTTTAATGTTCACACGTAAGCTTAACATTCTGCCATCAGTATCACAGTTATCAAATGTAAAATCATAAGGACAATCTTTTGATATCAATATCGTCACACCCTTTCTATTATTTGAAGAACAATTGTTATAACATATTTTCCCATCCCCTAAATGTTTATATCTTTCAATAAAATTATCTCCAGCAAAAAAGTAATATAACCATGTTTACATTTGATAGCTGCAATTACTATATTCATTTTATCAACATCCCTCAGCCCATTAACATTAAAGGACATCAATAACACCATTATAATAAATGTATTGAAAAACATCTCCATTATTATTTATTTTTATTTTTATTTCCATCATTCATTCTTCTTTCATACTCCTTACATTCATCCTTCTTTCTCTCATCAGATACTCTCCTTTCTCGCTTTTCTTTCCTTTCCTCAACAATGCTCCACTCAGTCTCATCAGTTGGTCTTTTTACAAGCCGTGACCTATGTGTAACATTTTTACTTTCAATATTATCATTTCCACCGTCCTTCTGTTCATTGAATTTCACATTATCATCTTCCCTATAATTAATTTCAGTATCATCGTCACCTATCTCAATCTGCTTCTTGGAAGTAACAATAGGCTTGTCTATTTCAATGTGATTTTCAGAATCCACACACTCTGTCGCGGATGGCTTATCACTGCTAAGGCTGTACGGCTTGGGTTGGTCAGCTTGAACCTCCACACTTTTGTCCATAGCCCTGTCACCATCATTCGCTCCTCCAGTATCTTAATCTTTGCATGAACAATCAACGCGTGGATACCCACACTTCTCACACAACCTTGACTTTTTATAGTCACAAGAAAAATGACCAATTGTTAACTAATTATAATACCATTTAATATTATTTGTATTATTTGTTTATTGTTGCTAATAGATAATTAGTATTTTGTACAAATAATACGATTATGTTATTAGCAAATCATTACATTATCTCCTGTAAACCCCATCTTGTCGCTGTAATATTATGTTGTATGAACCTCATATGCCGTTGTGTAACGGTCTGAGCAGTAATAAAGTTCTGTTCTGTTCTGTCGAATGACATATCCTGCATAGCGTGTTGTGTTTTGAATGAACTAGTAGTCAATCGAGCTATCTGAATGGTAATATTAATTTAAATAATCCACCAAACTAATTTCTATATCTATAAAACTTAAAATCTAACTGTTAACCTGATTCTGCTCAGGACAAAGTGCTTGAACAGTATGTGGTTAATCGAAAATTCGAAACATACAAAATAAATGCTAAAACAATATTTTACATATTTGTGTTGATAGAAATCATACGATTTGTCTGGTGTATTGTATGTTTAGGGTTACATTGGCGGTGATCGGGTTAGGTAACTTGGTGGCCATACAGTCTGGGTTCATATGTCTATTGGTAACACATACTGTTTTAACAATATCGCTGATACTCCATAGATGATCGTATATGGCGAATACAGCTGTTTATTATCATATGAGCATAATTATAACAAAGACCGATATCCAAGGAAGTTAACTACCAAACCACCATATTGTGATTTTAACGGACTTAGAAATAAACACACTGCCACACATTCCTTCAGAAGAGTATCATACGTTTGTTCTGAACCCCTCCCACCTTACTCATTTCTGTGTACACGTCCACGTACAATCTGAAAACAATCAGCTTGTGTGTACACTTCCACTGAAAATCTGAGCACTCTCTCTCTCTCTCTTTTCTGTGTGCAATTCAACACACACAATCTGAATACTATCATACTTTTCTATCTACACTTACGCAAAATCTGAAAATGTTCATACGTTTTTATGTACACTTCCATACACACAACCTGAACACAGTGACACTTTCATCATAAACGCTTTCGCTCCGACTTACAGCAGAGCTACTAACAAGTTCATAAAATAAACAAATAAATATACTTATAATTGGTTGTAACTTCATTTCAGAAGGTAACCAATAATGGAGGACTCCCAAGCACAAATTCTTCAAAATATTCACCAAGACATTAACAAAGGAACTTCATGTGATCTTCAAGTCGTATGTAAGGATGGGACAACAACCGGAAGTCGTCTCGTCCTAGTGGCACTGTCTCCTTATTTCCGGGCCATGTTTACTTCATGTATGGCCGAAAGTCGGACGGGTGATTTAAAACTTCCCTCTGTAAGATTGTCAGTGTTCCAAGATATTCTAAGAATGTATTTGTGCAGAGCCAATCTTGTGAATGAAGACAACTGTATTCAGGTTTTAGATGCTGCCGAGGTGATGCAACTTGATCACATCAAACAACTCTGTTACACGTACCTGAAGGAAGATCTCGAACTCACTGCTGAAAACTGTCTACACTGGTGGAGATTCTTCAAACTTTACAATTTCAGTGATTTATCCAAAAGTACGTTTTCTGTCCTGACTAATAACTTGATTGGTTTTATTGAAACAGAACATTTTGTCCTACTCTCAAAAGAAGAACTCCTTGACATAATTTCCAAAGACGACTTAAAATGTAATGAAGTTGTCATAGTGAGAGGTGTCATGAAGTGGATCAAACACAATAACCCGAGTGCAGATGATGTGAACGTTATTTTTGAAAATGTTCAGCTACATATTGCTGAATCTCGATTTCTGATTAACGCAGTTGCGTATTCAGACATTGTTCTAAGAAATACCTCTCTTCAGCAAAGGATACAGGATGTGTTATATAAAGGTGTCACATGCCGTACAGGTCTCTCAAGGTTCAAGGCCAAAACACCGGATTTGTTCGTACTTCAATATAATGGTAAGCACCTTCTGTCTTGCTTCACATCAGATAACAAGTGGGTATATGTCCCTCCAGCTCCAGCAGATCCTGGGCAGGGTTATTCAGGAGCAATTTTACATGACAAAATCTACATCACTGGTGGTAGAAAGCAAATGACATGTACATTAATTTATGACAAAGTTAGAAAAGTATGGACAGTTGGTCCAGATCTCATCTGGTACCGCTGCCTCCACTATATGACCACAGTTAATTCTAAAGTGTACACAATAGGTGGTGGTTATAGCAGCAGAATAGAAGAACTGAGTGAGGATGATACTCACTGGCAGGCTGTTGGAGATCTGGGAATGGAGACCTATTTTGGTTTTGCTTTCTGTGTTGGTGAAAACATTCTCATTGTGGGAGTACGTCTATTATCAGATGTTGTCATCCAGTGTTTTAATGTTAGAAGTTGCTTGGTTACCAAACTAAATACACCGTTGCCATTTATGTCTACACATGCATTCAAACTAAGAGGATGTGTACACCTCCCAGATGTATATATGTTGGATGACGATGGTAATGTGATGCGCATCCGGATCACTGACAGGGATGGACAAATCCAGATTGATAATAAACTCATGACAGAATGGAAATCGTTTGGTGAGTTTTATGGCCTAACATACAGAGACGGACGCTTGTTGTGTTTTACAAAAGACGGAATCAGTCAGTTCAACCTGACTGAAGGTAAAGAAGAAGAAAGTACATTTCCTAAACCACCTAGAAGTGGTCCTGTTTGCGACGTGTTGTCAGTGTGTTGTGGTTAAATAAAATGTTAATCCTTAATCTTTCTGTATCTACACCAACAATTCAATAACCTGCAGAGAATCAATAGAATGGTTAGCGAAGATGAATCTACATATGACATCTGACCACTCAGTGAACAAACTGAAACAACACTATTCAATATTTGCTACGTGATGTTTATAAGATTGAAAACATACAAACAATTGTAAACAATTAATACTAACGATTTGAACCAAACCAGATGAAACTGTTTTTTTCTTGTAAAGTTTCGATATGTTCAATAATGTGAACACACAGCTGGTTCGTAGCTCCTAACAACAGGCATTTTAACTTTTCATTTCAACCTAATTTGTGTGCTTATATCCAATTAAGTTTCAATCATGCTGCTCTGAGTAACAACCTCATCTAGCTGTGCTGTTTATCCAGGACAGCGTTATCTGTTAGTAGATGTTAGTGAGTTAGTGACAGAACAGTGGGTGTAGTGGCCTTACGCCTTCCCATTGAGCCTTTATAAACTCACTCTGGGTTGAAGCCAATACCAGGTTTCGAACCCTGTATCTAACAGCCATGTGGACAGGAGAAGGTGATATCCGAATTTGATGCACGTCGAGGATGCTGCCCAATGTGAGCATTGAAAGGTCATCATTCGATGTGTTGATACAGATCTTGCTGTCCTTGTAACAGCTTGTTTCTATTCAACTGAACTCCAGGAATTGTCACTGGCCTTTGGAACTGGTCCGAAGTTCCGATGGATTGCGATACATGAAATTGCAGCTTACCTTGTTCCAGCTAAGTCTAAAGCGCTGTCCTTTTTCATGCTTTCATCACGTGTGAAACTGTGTCCCTTTTTTTCAAACATTGGAAAGGAATCAGCATTGCAAACGTGGATAGAGTTATTCTGAGTTAACAGAAAGATTTGTGAGACTGTAATCGCAAGCTGATGATGTCCTCAATATCTCATTACTAAGCCTGAATCACCTCTAGCCCTTCCCTGTTTTATAACTTGGGTCAGGGCTAGAAAGCACTTTGTGTAATATATTGGACATTTTCAACAACCACGTGGTTGTCGACTACTATGGCTAACATACGTATCTCCCCCTATATCTAAAGTTATAGACGTTTAGCCTGATTATTCTCGAGTCGAACTTGTATGATGTTCACTAGTACCAAAGTAACGAGAAGACACCCGACGCTCCAATACGAATATAATGGCGTAGATCTATAGTTTCGCTCAGCGTTGTCGGGTTTCTTCTCGTAGCTTTGCTAATAGTAAACATCGTTTAATGTTGCAATTCGACTATGACATAATCAGGATAAATGTTCTTAGCCGTAGATATAGTGAGAAATGCGTATTGTAAATTAGTTTAGTTATAGCAGCCGACAAACATTTTGTTGTTGACTATTTCCATTCTATTAAAATAAGTGCTCTCTGTCCCTGACCAAAATTATGTAACAGGGAAGGGCTAGAGGGCAATCAATCTACTCATTACTATGCTTGAGCGTTTTGTGCACTGGATGGTCTAGGGTGAGACTAGGATCTAACTTTGACACAAACATACAATGAAATCGAAAATATTCCTCGAACGGCAAGACCACACAATGCGGGTAGCTTATTCCCCAAACAAGTTTGTCTTACTTAACGACGCCTCTAGAGCACAATGATTTTTTTTAAATTTTATCATTGGATATAGGACCTCAAACATGACAATTGTGATATATGACTTATACATTGTATAAGGTATCAGGTGATATTTTTGATGGGGATAGTATTTTTCAATACCACGCCTCAAACGATAATTCGGGGGTATCAGAATAAGTGCATGCAAAAGCATTCAATTCTTGCAAACTGAAACATACGAGATCTGTCTAACTTTGTTAAATAAAATTTTAAAAATCAACCTTGCTATATATGATATTGCTTAAATTCACATAGGCGGGCGCCATAGCCCAGTGGTATAGTGCCCGCCTGATGCGCTGTCGGGTCTAGGATCGATCCCCGTCTGCTAGCAACTGTTTGTTTTTTCTCGACGCGGATATAACCGTATTTACATTTGTAAATTAAAATGAGTTGAGTGCGTCGTTAAACAAAATAAAAAATAATTTAAAAAAAACAAAAAAACAATTCACCTAAACAAAAACGTCTCAACTTTACCGTAAAGTCGTGCTCAGGAAAACTAATCGGCTGAGTGAAATGCAAATATTAACACGAAAAGCCACTTCTTGGCACATTTTCCAATTGAGACAAAAAACAATTCTTACAGTGAAACATGAACGGTGATACAAGTTGGGGGCGGGATCTAGCTCAGTCGGTTGAGCGCTCGCTCGAGGTGCCGCGGTCGCAGGATCGAACCTCCTC
>JAUUEI010567469.1:0-11317 GCA_032274625.1 Depressigyra globulus
CAATAGTATGTCCAAACAACAAAATAGCAACCCACACTAAATTGTTCAAAACCCCTGTGGATGTGATTGAATTGAACTAATCATGTTCGGCGACAAATGATCTTCTAACATTACTACCATACGTTAGCAAAAGGTCTGATTTCCAAATCACTGACAATTATGCAAATTATTTGACACATTTTATGACAGTTCAAAACCGCATATAATCAATCATATAGCGTTAAATACCAATACGCGTCTCATTTCGTTGTTAAAACGCGGCACTCAAGTGCAATACAGAACATGCATATACAATTAAGTATATCTACTTCCCGGGACTTTTGTTTGTTTACGTACAGATACTAAATAAAATACGTTTATCTACTTCTCGGACACCCATTTGTATGTACTGTTATACTAGCGTCAGCCTATATACACACTAACTGAGAGAGGAAACACACCGTCAATCCTCCATCGGCTTCTCCTTCCGAAAAATCGACAAATGATTTTTATATGAACTTTCGCACAGACAGGACAGTACATGCACAGCATTTGAAAAAAACAACCCAAAGGTATGTTCTATGAGGCGGTTCGATCCAACAACTCCGAGACCTCACGCGAGAGCTCTACCGACTAACCTAAATCATTCCCCTTGCCGACCACTCACCCAACTGATTTAGCATGGCTCAATAAAGATGTAATGCATTTTAATAACGTTTACAGTATGTGTTAATTTGTTGGCCGTGTGTTGGCCTAAATCAATGGAGAACATAGAAAAGTTTATTTTATATTGAAATGTATTAGTAACATTATGGCTGCAGTTGTTCCCATTAGTGTTAACTGGTGGTTGGTGTCGATTCTGTATCGACATCATCAACCATTAGTGTAACCCACAAAAAAGTAACACTAGTGGTTGCATTTTGCGTCTATTAGTGGTGTGGTTACAATGCTGGTTGTTACATAGCCTGGTTCGTTTGACGTATTACCTACAGGTCGTAGCATAATATAGTAAACAAAAACAAAATCTCAATATAGTTCTAGGTATGTAGACTATGTCCGAGTGCATAATTTACCTCTAGCCCTTCCCTGTTATTTAAGTTATATAACAGGGAAGGGCTAGAGGGGATTCGAGCTACACTTACTCCAATACACCAAAACGAGTATTTACGTATTCAATTGTTACGTGTCAGGCCATACTCCCTCTTTTCTATCTCTAATATTATCGATAGCCTCTAACAATTAACCCTTGTCTTGGGCACAAACCTAATATATCTGAAGTATGGGGCCAGAACAGCGTAATATAATCTTAACTGGATATAATCACTAAAATAAACTTGAAATGGATACAATTTTATTTTTTTAATTAAATGTGATTTTTTTTTTTTTTAATGTGTATCCTTTTTCTGTGTTAAGTATAATATTGATATATTTGTTTGTATGTATAATGATTTAAAACTTACTTATATAACAGATTTTAAATTGTACTTTATTATTGTGTACTTACGATGAGACGTAAATAACAGAAACATATATCTTTCGGTCTGTCCGCAAGGGCAAATCACTTTTCTGAAATAGCTTTGGGTAAGAGTTGTCTTTCTTACATCGAAAAACTACATTTAACATGCGTGCACGTACCTGTTCGCGTATCTTAAGTACAACTCTTTTAATAAACTTAAAAATTAAGATTTGTTTTGTTTAACGACACCGTTCGAGCACATTGATTTATTAAACATTGGCTATTGGATGTCATTATGACATGTAGTCAGAGGAAACCAACTTAATTGTTCCATTATCATAAGGGATTTTTTCATAAGCACTCCGATAGACAGGTTATAGTATACTAGTCATTGGGCACTGGATTGAAATAGGAAAATAGGTGTGAGTGAGTTCTTTCACACCGGTAACATTTGTCGTAAAACTAAATTTATCGAATTGGTTTTGCGCAGATAGTAAAAATATCAAACATGTATTATGCATTTATAGACTAAGCTGTTGTGACATTATTATAAAATATACGAGATATACTTTGGAATATACGATTAAAATCGATCAAATGAGTGAAGAAAATTGTTAAGCTGATAGATCAATATATAAGCTTACGGAGATTGCAAAATTTGTAATAATTATAGTTACAAAAGATGTAACACAATGAATGTTTTGCTTGAGTTTGAAAAATAGTTTCTTCGTAGGAATAACCACATTACGAACCATCTATTTTGTTATACTGTTAATTTATTAACAGAGAAGCGAAAATGGTAGGCCCCCTATATTTTTGAACACAGGAAGGTACGAAATACAGCCGATTTTCTTAAGTTTGCCATTCCTTGCGGTACAATGACAAAATCTTAGTAGAGTTTCTGTACTTTGTCAAGTATGTCAAGTTTGTAATACCTCGTGGTACAATGATGAAATCGTAGTATAGTTTCTTATGTGAAATATTAATATTTGAAACAAAATGTTACTACTACTACAATATTAAAAAATAATTTATTTTTATTTAATTTTATTGTATTGTATGTTCATGACTTAGAATGTTTAGTGTGTCCAAGAAGCATATTTAGACCGGATGATGATAACTTGTATTGTCATTTGACACTTTATTAAACAATAGTCATCAAATACTTGCAACTAAAGATCGTTCCTTTAAGCTGTTGCGGAGCTAAGATCGTCGTAAGTATCTGCAGTCCCTTTACGAACGGTTCCTTACGATTGCAGTTTACGACGGTCGTAGTGTAACGATTACTTCTTTGAACGATACGATCTTAAATAGTAAACCTAATTTTAGAAATGCTGGCATTCGAGGAAACTAGGGACGGGGTTTAGTTCAGTCGGATGACTGGGACATTTTGGTAAATCCGTCGGGAGTGACAGTCCTAAAAGCGGTGCAGGAAGGATGTAGTGTGTTTTGAGTGATCGACTCGGAGTGGCAATCTTCCCGTGGATGAAGTAAAGCGTTTGTTGGGAGTTCACGAAAACATCTACGACAGTGGCGGATCCAGGGTGCGTGCGTGCGTGCGTGTGTGCGTGTGTGTGTGTGTGTGTGTGAATAGCCACCCTCCCCCCCTTTCCTGGGCAATTTTTTTTATGTTCATTCAAAAAATATTTAGTGAAGACTTGGTATAACATTAATTGATTTGACAGCGATTCGTAAGTTCGCTTGTGTTATATCCTTTCGACCATAAACGTACTGCCACCCCCTCCCCTTTCCGACCCCACTTCCAAGGCTGAAGCAAAACGTCTTATTCGGGAAAAAATAAAATGAAATGAAAATTCAGACAAAATTATCTAGCTTGAAAAACTTTGCACTATGCACTAGTGTTTCGATCATTCTATTAAATGACCAATATTGAAACGCTAGTGGGACACATGCCTGTATCAGTAAATGTTATTACGTAAACATGGTATCAGCGTTAGAGAATCCAACAATCATATTGTGGAATATCCATATAAAAGTCCGCTTTAATTTGCGACATTTATATCAGGAAGTTAATAGGCTTAGTTTCGTATTTACATTTTTCGAGTTTTGTTTGAAAGATAAAATGAGTTGATACGGACGAAATTATTGTCAAACGTACTACAAATGTACAGGATTACATGTATTCATATTCTTAATAAGAAAATATAAATAAATTGTAAGTTTAATATTTTTCTTTGTTGATAAAAGGGTTACAAACTCTGGATAGTCCCTTTAGTCACCTACAACTTAACTTTTTTTCGAAAGACTCTGGCCATACGGTATTCTAAATTATATATTTTTAAAATAAAAAACCTGCTAAACATAATCATTTACTAAAGGTATTACTTAACTAATTGATCCTTTAATTATATAATTTAATACTCAAAACGTTAATCGATAACTCGTTCTAAATAAACAAAGAAACAAACAAACAAAACATACACGTCACCTGCCAAAAAAGCAAAAGAAAACAAAACAAACAAATCCCACCAAAACATCCACGCTATGTTAGCGCTAAGGATTTCAATGTATTAAAATTTCTCAATGCCATCCATTACAGGTAGCAGTACACCAAATAGTATCTGGCCGAGGTGAGAGTTGGAAGTGCACCCAAGTTTTAATAGCGGATTTATAACGGCTGTGTGTACCATTGGTGATAAATGTGAGTGGACTTGATGCTATATGGTGTTGTTTTCTCTGGAGAGTAAATTCATGTAAATTATTTTGAACTCATGCCAGAATACCAGTTTTTTGTGGTGCATGAAACCTGTTCTGGTTGATACTAAAGTGAGTCAGTAAATGATGCAAGTCCCTGTTTGTTTTGGAGATAAAACGCTATACATCGGTTGATGTGAAAGGGTGTGTGATCTTGTTCTGTTCTGATATTTGTTTTTAGGGCAGTTCCCCTTTATAGTTTATAGTGTATAAAACAATATACAGAATAAACCTTTAAATTGTTTTAAATTGTTGTTTAAAAAAGGATAATTTTGAAAATGCTGGTGCCAGGAAATCATGTTTAAAGCCATCCAGTTGTACATGTTTCCAGGGGGAGCATGTCCTCGGACCACCTTAAAATTCTACCCCCTCCCTCCCTTATAAAACCTTTTTGACGGGCATGTAATGCATACTTTGATATGACATTGACTGCACACACACACACACACACACACACACACACACACACACACACACACACACACACCATATTACAACGATTTTTGATTATCTTTAAGACATATCAACAAATGGTTATTATTCAAGTAAAGATGCGTAGCTGTTTGGTGGTCTTGCTAATGTGAATAATCGTTGTCATTAAGATTTTGGGTATTCTCGTCGAAATATTCTATATTCGGACAAAATGCCCCTTCCCCATTTAAAAAGTTGGGGCCCGTAGGCTTATGCTTTCGACCCTTCTTGTTTCGAGATCCGCAATGATCCCATGATCTGACTTTAATATTAATATGCATGTACCGGATATACTTTTACTTCAAAGATGCAAATAAAGGCATTCTGTTAGCAATAAGAATATGGCAGTTGTCAGTCGTAACACAGATGTGTAGGCCTAATTAAACAGAGTATGGTTTGCATCGATTACGACAAAATTAAACCCCTTTTTATTATGGTGTGAATAAAGACAATTGCGAGAAAAATATATATCAACTTTATGGAATATTAATTAGGAATTAGAATCTCGAAAACCTATCAAATAAGGTTCTAAAATGTCAAAATGCTGAAACTTCATTGGGCTGCTACAACAAATGGCTGTGAATATGACAGGTGCCACAGATGGGGCAGGATATGCACCACTTTCGCGAACACCTGATATCATCATGATACCATGCATGCATCTGTAAGTATATGTAATGTGTTTTAAATGATCGCTTTGGAGTGGCAGTCCACTCATAGACGAGGCACTTGATATTAGTTCGCGGAAACAATCACAATGTTCGACTCTACCTTGTGCAGAGATATTATTTTGTTATTCCAGCCACCCCCCTTAATTTTTTTCTAGATCCGCCACTGTACGACCTTGCCAAAATACACTTTCGACTCTGTCTTGTGCGGAGATACGATTTTGATTACGATAACAGTTTTGTCGTTCGGTTTTGATCGTAATGTCGAACCTTCTCTGTGAATCCATTGGGTTGTTTTCTCATCCGAACCAGTGGTATGAAGTTTGCTCTCTTTTTGAAAGTGCGTTATAAAAGGTCCCATATTGCTCTTGGTATAAGGGGCGGGTCTAGCTCAGTCGGTTGAACCCATCAATTGGGCTTTTTTCCATTCCAACTGGTATACTGGTATACCAAAGGCCGTGGTATGTATTATCCTGTCTATAGGGAAGTGCATATAAAAGATCCCTTGCTGCTTATCGGAAAGAGTAGCCTATATGGCGGCAGCGGGATTCCCCTAAAGACATATGTCAGCATTATCATATGTTTGACGTCCAATAGCCGATGATAATATAAATCAATGTGCTCTAGAGGCGTCGTTAAATAAAACAAACTACTTTTTTTTGCTCTTGATATAAGCAAGCCATGGAATGGCGACAGCGGGTTTCCTCATTTTTGATCTTCGTGGTTGTTGGTCATATTTCTGGTGCCGATATAACGGTAAACAAATGTGTTGAATATGTAGTAACCTAGCACGAGTCTGCTCTAGCCCTTCCCTGTTATATAACTAGGGTCAAGTTATATAACATGGAAGGACTAAAGGGGATTCTAGCTAGTACTAACCCGAACGACAAAACTGTTATTGTAATCAAAATCATATCTTTGCACAAAGCAGAGTCGAAAGGCAATTTTGGCAAGGCGATAATCTAAAAGATATTACATCCTGCATGCGCCGCTTTTAGGACTACCACTAGACCGGGAGCCCAGAAGGTGTATTCATGTCAAAAGCGCCACAATTAAGAACCCCACGATTTGACAGGACCCTCCCTGCCGGGCCTGAATCGTGGATTTGTGTCCCAAATCACGTGATCAATGACGCCATTACTGAAATTCCTATTTTCGTCAAAATCTACATAGCAGTGTGTGGTATCGTTATAAATATTGGTTCTACACCCAAGTGTCCGTGGTGAACGATTAAAATAATACCATATTTAATGTTACACATAAAAAGTGAATTGCTGCTAGGATCTGACAAACGCTTATGCCCGAGATCACGTGATTATTGACGCCATTACTGAACATTCTATTTTCGTCAATATCTGCACAACTTTTCAACTATTTTCATAAATGAGGTGTCTATACCCATGTTTTCATTCTCAATGGTTATGAAGAAAACATATTTAATACTCTATTTGTATATCTCACTGTGTAATGTATATATTGGTGTCAGTTAGGTATTCTCACTTTCATCACTGTCATCACTCCATTCATTGCCCGACTCCTTATCATTTGTGGAAGTAGTTTCCATACTGCCTCCATCATCTGCTGATATCTAGGAGTGGTATAAATCTGCATAGGATACAGTTCAATGGATACATACAGCTGTGATAGCCTGCATTCGCGAATCACTGTCTAACGAGTGATGATATCAGGTCAGGGCCGTAACCTCGGGGGAGGGGGGGGGGGGAGGGGGCAAGGGGGCAATTGATAGAATCTCACCTTTCTTTACTCCAGAAAATAGCATAGAAATGTCAGTGTTTAATTTTTGTATTTTATTCCATGTATTTTGTATGTCACACGCTCAGGTAATATTGTATAGACTCATTTTATGTTAAATACGGCTAAAGGTCCTCGATTCACGTCCTCGAGTAGTTTCAAATATATTTATAATAAAGTAGTGCCCCCTTTAGGATATTTTGATCAGGGTACGGCCCTGCAGGTGAGCATATCTTCGTGAAAACTGCATTTGAAAACAAATCAATCAAATATTGTCCTGCCGAATATTCAATGATTAATCCAGGCTTATCAACCTAATAAACTTATTTCCCTGAAATTAAAGAGCCCGAAAAACAATGTTTGACATACAGTTACAAACAAACAATAAATACACTTTTGCCACTGGTTGGTGGCACAATACCTGAACCATGTCATGGCACAGTTTGCACTGATACTGAATTGCCCGAAGCACAGTAAATTATAATTATATTTACAGTTAAATATCACTATTGTAATTTTAAAGATTAGTCTTTTATGCAAGGAAATTTCGAGTGGCAAATGTCAGAATGGCAAACTAAACTAAAAGAAACATACAATAGAATGTAAAAAGATAAAGGTAGTGAATTTTGAAACACACTCGATATTTGGCATCAAATCCGATGACAGGGTATTATCTACTACATACTTTGAGACCTGTTATAGGCCTCATTTCCCTAGAGTGCATTCCCACTCCGATACCAATTTCCCCCCATCATAACAACACAGTTTCCTAATTAAGATTCTAAAACCTGCTCATAACTTTATTTATTGTTTAAAACATTGATGAAATGCAGTTATGAGAAAATCAAGTGGTAGAAAGGCATGTTTAACTGATTAACATTTATGTATTGCTATAAATGGCGGGTATGTGATGAAGATATACAAAATTGAACACCAATAAAGTATTGATACTGATCATACATATTTTCCGGGGAATATCCCTTTTCCTGTTTAAAACATTATATTTTCCCAATTAACAAATAAGGGGACCCTGGGGAAAATGTCGAGGTGATACCCCAGGATGTCGTCTGATACATCCCCTTCTTTCCAAACCCCTATATGACCTTTGACCATTGACACATTAAAAATCGTTCTCTCTTTGTAGAAATGAACGGTCGAATTAAAGGCCTAGCTGGTCACTTAAAGTGTATGACCGATATGGTTAAGAAGCCGCGATTACAGGTAGACGCAGGTGGAAACAGGTGTATAAATGTACCCCAAACAGACACGCGAGCACAGAGGGAGAGAGAGGGGCCGTGAGAAAAAGAGTTTGATGTTCTAGTTAAACAGGAGAGGGTAAAAGCAATCACGCACGTGAGCACAGCGTGAGAAAAGTATAGACCCTTCTTTGGAAACGCCAACCATAGTTTACGAGGATGCCACCGATGAGACAGGACGTAAAGTAATATAACTCTTGACTGTCTCATTCAACCGGCATCGACGGTGCAGTGGTCTAAGCTGTCGGACAACAGTCTGGTAGGTACTGGGTTCGTATCCCGGTACCGGCTCCAAACCCGAGCGGGTTTTTACAGACCCAATGGGTAGGTGGTGTAAGGCCACTACACCCTGTTTTCTCTCACAAACCTCTAACAGGGTTAATACTAACCACTAACAATAAAAATTGTCCTGGACAGACAGTTCAGATAGCTGAAGTGTGTACCCAGGACAGGCGTGCGCTATAACAGCTTGTTCTGAATGTGGACGTTAAACAAATTGACTTGACTTAACTGTCTGACTGTAAAGTAGCGTCTGCTATAACAGCTTGTTCTGACGTAAAACAAGTTCTGACGTAAAACAAATCGACCGACATGTAAAGTTTGCTTCTAGAGCAGATTGATATTTTATTTAATCATCGGCTATTTGACGTTAAGCATATGGTAATTCTGACATATTTCATTAGAGGAAACCCGCTTCCGCCACATAGGCTACTGTTTCTGATAAGCAGCAAGGGATCTTTTATATGCACTTTCCCTTAGACATACTATCTACATACCACGGCCTTTGGTAAACCAGTCGTGAGGCACTGTCAATTGATGCCCAATTGATGAGTCCACCGAGGAGGATCGATCCTGCGACCGCGGCACCTCAGGCGAGGTCTCAATCGACTAAGCTAGATCCCGCTCCCTGCCTGACTGTAGTTGTGTTTATTAATGAAAGCAATTTGGTTTCTGTAATAGATTAAACAAGTTAATAGAACGGGAGACCGAGGTAAGTTTCAGTTGGCTACCTAATGGGCTGATCTAGCGCAATTGGGGGGGGGGGGGGTCTCCACCACAGCAAATGTCTGGCAATAGTCATTTATGATACATGGATGTTTGCTGAACATTTTGCAGTAAGTTTCAGTTGGTTAGCCTGCGGACACTTATCATCAATTAAAATGTCTGTCCTCCATACTGGAAGCATGTGGGGATGGTGACCTAAAATTATATACAGTGATTTCCAGTGGTTACCTTTAGGAATGATCTAGCACAATTTGGGGATACCATTCCAGTAACCCCCATAGCCACACCCACCACAGGGAGCACGGCAGACGTCCAGTTCCTTATAGTGGCAACAATGTAATACATCGTGATACACGTAAGAATTGGTTACCTTTTCAGCTAAAATACTTCCAGTTTGCTGTCAGTTATATCGTCTAACAACAGACACCGTGGTCGGTTTGTATTGCGCATAGCTGCACGCGCGGAATCTTTGATGCAAACCATGAGCTTTTTGTGCAGACTCCGTTTACACATATTTGTATTTTAGAAGAATCGAAAAGTTAACGGACGTTTACATTTGAAATTACAACGAACAAAAGCTACTTGTGGTCGTGTTGGTTTTGTTTCTCATTTCCCACGCGAGGCCGACTGTGACACACTCCGAGTCAACACCTTTGACGTGTCCGCTCCTGACTTCCCCCTGTTATTCCCTTGAACGTCTAGCAAACCTTCCAAGCCCTTCTTTTCGTTTTAAAGCTACTGTGTCTCCTTTCCATTTCAAAGAATTGTTTCCTAAAGTAAAATGCAAACACAACTACACTTTTAATTATAAATCCGTGGTTTTTGTTATCAACGGACCGCCGGTAACCAATAATTTATAGAAGAAAAAACAGAACTAGTCTGCATAACGTTATTATCATCATCTCGTACTATTTTTTTTTACAATTAAATATCGTAAATTAACACCTGAATATAAAACTATATCAAAGAATGACTTGTAATGGATAATATAGAATATGGCTAATCTATTCTCAAAGCTTTTTACAAAAAGCTTTATGTTGCAGCTTTAAATTTAATAATACCCAATGCAAAGGCTGACCACTTACAGTTTGTCTTGCTTTCACTGTCACATACTAGTATTTCATTTCTATGTTCAGAGTAATATCAGTAATTACTATAGCACACATACAAGTGTGACGTCAGGATCTCCATCAATTAATTGTTCTGTTAATATAAGATGGAACAGGAGCATTTCAACCCTATTTACAACCCGAAGAAACAATGCTATATTTCAGTAATAATAAATAAATAAAGTCAGAAATATTTGTATGACTATGCTTAAATTACAAGATTTTATTCTCAGGGCGATCAACCTAAAGAAATTATTTTTCCGGATTTTTTTCATTTCACATACGCGTATAAACAGAAAAATAAATTAATTAAATAGGCTATATACTAGTATTACATTCTAACTTATCGCCAAAAACAATTTGCACATTTACATATTATTATTTAGAACATTATTTATATTAACTGTAGTATAAATAGAACACAAATGAAAGGAAACAGTTTTAGTCGACAATTGAAAACACGGTTTGGGTAAAATTTAGTATTCCACTCGCGTGTCCATTAGCGTGCGTCAAGTGGTCTGTGATCTAGGAAGAAGGACCAATCAGCAACGAGTACGGGGTAGCGCGCGCCACACACCGGCGCGTTCTCCACAGGTAAACATCACTGTCTCGCGTCTTGACAAATGGTTGCGGTAGCGAATACAAGTTTTCCCACGATCTCTTGTTGCAGGGAAGGAAGAGCTGTCAAAGTAATTACAGGTTGCGGCGTTACGGATGCATAACCCGTTCATGCGCATCTGCATGTTACAAACACAGGTATAGGTATATATATATACCTGTATATATATATATTGGTGGGCCTTCGCTAGAGGTGGAACAAATAAAACAGAAGAAAGTAAAGTTTGTTTTATTTAACGACGCCTCTAGAGCACATTGATTTTTATTATCATCGGCTATTGGACGTCA
>JAUUEI010567580.1:0-11316 GCA_032274625.1 Depressigyra globulus
GACCAACTATCTGCATAGTCCCCCCTCATAAATAAAAATATAGTCTTGTATTTTATCGAAATATATTTAAGTAGAGGCACAGAGGAAAGATGCTTAAAAAAAGATTTTTGTATTTAATTTGGTATCACAAAAAAATATGCTATGATAAACGCTATTCAATGACAAGGGGTGTGCTGTATGTTCGAAGTGGCATATTTGACAGATGCAGGATTAAAGCGTGAACATAATGAAGACGCTATTTTAGTAGACAAAAAATCTGCTATGTTTATCGTAGCTGATGGGATGGGGGGGCACGAAAAAGGTGAGGTAGCGAGTCAGATACTAGTAGAAAGCTTCTACGCCATACGGCACCATAATACCGCCGTCAATCTAGGAGGCGATGAGGATACTATTGTCCCCTCTACCAGCATAGAAGATGAACTAAACCACTCAGTTGAGACGGCAAGCCAAAAGATGATAGCTTATGCCGAAGAGAAGGGTATAGAGGGTACCATAGGGAGTACGGTAGTCGGACTGAAATATATACCCAATATCAGGGCATGGGCTCTTTTTCATCTGGGTGACTCCAGGGCATACCTATTCAATAACAATTCACTGCTACAACTTACCGTTGATCATTCCAAACATGAAACCATGAGACAACAAAATATACCGGAGGAAGAAGTCAAAAAAACGGGTAAAAATATCATCACTAAAGCCATAGGGAACTTTAAACCTTTCGAACTAGATATACAGTATATCACCACAACGAAAAATGATATCCTTTTGTTATGTAGTGACGGCGTTACTGATCTCTGCAGCACGGATGAGCTATTGCTTCTCGTCATCCAGTATCGATATAGCCTCGATACCCTTTGTTTACAGATTAAAAACCTTGTCTACACAAGAGGAGCAAAAGACAATCTCTCTATCATTGCCATAGAGATCAAGTAGGAGGAGAGATGTCCAGAGAGATGCGACTCAATGATTCAGGATACTACCATATATCCAATCGCGGTGTAGGGCGGAGAGAGGTATTCTCAAGCCATGAAGATAGAATATTTTTTATCACTCTTCTCTGTAAAAGTTCTGAACAGTACCACTTCTCCATACAGAGTTATGCTTTGGTATCCAATGGGTATAACCTATTGATAAAAACGAGTAAAAACAATCTCTCCAGTATCATGAAGCTCATCAATGGACAGTACACGAGCTACTTTAATCGTCGCTACAGACGAAAAGGACATCTGTGGGAGGGTCGCTTCAAATCGTGGTATATAGAAGATATCAGCTTTGTGCTGGAGATTCTCTCTTATATAGAACATCTTCCCACCTATGGAGGAGATACTACGGAAAAACAGAATTATCTTTATGCTAGCTATAGGCAATTTGTAGGCATTGATGAGAGATTGTCATGCCTAAATGACTCTATCATTTTTCAAAAATTTAATAGTCTCATAGATGTCAAGAATTTTTTCAACAAACCTATTGATGTGGATAGAATTTATAGAATTCATAGGCTACTCAGACAGCAAAGTAGGGCCAAGGAGCAAAGACCGACAAAGAGATCACTACCACCCCTTATGCCCTCAGATATTGAAAGTGATACCACCATGGAGAGAAACCAAAAGATATACCAAGCCTATCACAAAGGCTACTCTCAGGCAAAAATAGGGCACATTCTCGGCATCTCACAACAAGCGGTCTATAAAATCATCAAAAAAATATCCGCCTCATGAAATTTGCCGTTTTACTGCTATATATTCTCTATATGATGCCCATGCAGGCCAAAGTGGTTCAGTGTGCAGCACCAAAGACAGTCCACAAACAGATAGATAGACTCTTTCAGAAGAAAATCGAGTACACCAAACTAGAAGTCAATGTTGTCGCCTATGAAAATAATAAAAAAACCCTAGAGGCACTCAAGGATGGGAAAGCAAAGTTTGCAGTGGTGAGATCTGATATCCTATGGATGCTTCATGACCATAGTTTGCAATGGGGAGATCTCTCTATGCAGTATATTACTATTGCTATTTTACCATACAAGGCACAGCTCTTCTTGGTGCGCGCCCAAGAAGATGGCGATATCGATATCAATAGCCTCAAAAGGAAACTGGTCTCCATAGGATCCTTAGGGGAAGCCAACGGACACCTTCTAAAATCAATCCTTGCATTATCAAATATTCAATACCAGGTATCATACAGAAGCATTCCTCTAGATACTTCGCTTAAAGCAATTGAATCAAATGAGCTGGATGCTTTTTTTGGATTTCTGCCCTTGTCCTATGAGACTACAAACTTTCATTTTCAGACCCTATTTTCGGATCAGACAACCGAATACCTAAAAGCGCAGCCCATGTATCATACGAATTATAATGGTATCTATACCCCATACCTACTCATTGCAGCAAATGACGTGACAGACGAAGAGATAGAAAATATAATCTATAGACTAGAAGAGAAGAGGTTATTTGTGCCTCAAACAGATGAAAGATATGGAGAGCTCAATCTATATCTTTTGCAGCATCTAGAGCAGATCAAGCTGGCACTTGATGCCAGAATGCCCGCTGAGAGCCCTGAGCAGAATAACTATACGCCACAAATATTGAGTCAGGATTGTCTGACATACCATTATGGTTTCTTAGATCTACTCCGTCGAAAACCAAGGTTGAAAAAAAGAGTATGGCGCTTAGGAGGGAAGAGAGCAAAAGCTTATCTGCAGGATATAGAGCATATATTATTGGCTGTAGATGCCAAAAAACATACTTGTAATCATGCATACCTTCATGACCAAACAGAGGCGTTCAAAAGAGTTGAGCACCATATCAATACTTTAGGCAGGTAGCACTTCACTCATTAAATGGGTATGGGTAGCTGCCTCTAGGAGATTGCCTAGAGTATCATAGTGGTAGTGTAGAGACTCCTCTTTTGTTTTTTGGGCATCTTGGCATTTAGACTCTATGATTTAGTTTATTTCATAAAGTCATCTGGGATGATGGTGTTATTTTGTGGTGTGGTGGATAGCATCTCCTCTACAGCAGAGATATCTACGACTCTTCTGGGTGGCTCTTTGCCCTCTATGAGGGCTTTTAGCTCCTCTTTGTTTTGGTTGGCATTTAGGTGCACTACATTCTCATAACAGTATTGATCATATCTCTGCGTAAATAAATTTAGAAGCCGTTGGTGTGCTTTTAATATATTTGGAATTGTGGGAAAGTTTTTTGATCCTGGATAGAGTATCATCAAGTCATCATATAAGTTATATTTCCAATGAGTCGGTGATAGATAATCTACCACAAATGATTGTATTTCACTATAATCTTCCAAGTCATAATCATTTTCGTTTAGTAAAATATCTACGGTAAATCGGGAACCTATGGCATCCGTCATCATCCCTAATAGATGCTTACGATCCGATAAGGTCTTATCGCCCAAGAAAGGTTTTAGTGCCCGCACAACAGGTTTGTCAGCATGATTCTCCAGAACAGCCCAATACAATAAAAGTGCCAACTCTACATCATGGTACAAATAAAGTTTATCTGCTTTCGGATCAACATCTCCTAGCAAAAAGATCTCTTCTTCTTCATCTCTTTCATAGACGATATAGTGTTTGTCATTTATTTTTCTATAGGTGGGGGAATCCTCAGCCAAAATATCTGGTATCTCTCCTCCAAATGCATTTTTTTCTTCTATGATCTCAGATACGGATAACATCTCATCACAATCACTCTCAAACACACTCACACCATAATCTCGCAACAACTTTATCATCGTCATATTTTCATGATACACAGCAGGAATCAAGGGTGAGTATCCTTCTCCTGCATACTCATCAGATGTCATTTTGTAAGCGCCATACTCAAGCAAAAGCTTCGCTATGGACATCTCCGTTTCCTGAGGCAGCTCCAGAGACTGCAGATAATACAATGTTGTCTCTCCTGTTGGCACACTATCCCTATATGTTTGTATGTCATAAAATGCTGTAGGATCTGCCCCTTGTTCCAGAAGAGATTTGATGGCTTTATAGTCAGCCTTGCCAATGGCTGAGTATAGAGCTCTGTCTAGATTAAATTTTATTTTATCCATGGGGATTCTCATTTTGTTTTTTGCAGTTTTTTAGATACTGCTCATGTTCACTTCTCATAATCAGTCCTGCCATTTCTTTTACTTCTTTAAAAAAATCTTGATCTTTTTGATCAAAAAATGCCATTCCTATACATTTTTCGCTCTCTGGCTCAATATAGTCCATACAATACACTGCGTCAAAAAATTCAAGAAATAAGAAAGCAAGAAATAGTCTTTCGCAGTTATCAGCTTCTTGGTAAGCACTTTTGGCTATTTCTAGTAGGATATAAACATTTTCTTTTATTATCAATTCTTTACAGAAAAAAATATCAAATGCTGGACTGGATGAATAGGTATTTTTGGCAACAAATATAGCTTTTTTAAGTATTTCGGATAATTTTTCTTTTATACGATCTGTAGTGCCTTGATTGTCATTTTTGAAACAGTAATCATCAATTAATATTTGTGATAAATCGAATCCTAAAGGAATTTCTTTTTCCCCTTCACCAGACGAGTAGTAATTGGGGTCACTTAAGATTTTTGCCTTCTCCCCTTCATAATCAACACCTATAATATTTTCAGGCTCCACCCATAAAATGACATTTTCTTCCCATACAATATCACTAATGACATCTTCAATCTCATCCAAGGTGTATTGTCCTTCTAAGACTTTGACAGTTTTTATTTCTATTTTCTTTTTTTTTCTACTCATTTACACTCCTTTATTGGCAGTTTTCCTTGCTGTGCCTGTTTAAGCTTACCTATTTGTTTATTGGTAAATTTCTTCACTTTTCTTTTGATCCAAGGTTTGGCACAAAGTGCTTTCTTTGCTTTTTTGTCTAGATTTTCGTAAGCTCTTATTGCACCTTCAGCTTTAATTTTATGGTCACTCCCCCCTACAAGCTTACCTGTAATCACTGTATAGTTCACTGCACCAGCCAAACCACCACAGATTGCGTTATTAGCACCATAGCGATCAAATTGCTTTATTTTCTTCCCTTTAAGGTCATGAAATGCTGCTTTTAACTCTTTAGTATGCTGTTTTACACGTTTTGGTGGGCATTGTTGTTTCTTCTTTTTCTTCTTCCCCTTAACAGTCGTATTTCCTTTATTGACATCTTTAGGGGCTTCAGGTTTCTTTTTTTTCTTTTTAAAGAGCTTGGCAATTTTGTTTTTGTTTTTAATCAATTTTTTACCAGCATTTTTGACCCACCCCTTGGGATTGACATAGTCGACAACTTCCATCGTCTTGTATCCAAGGCTATTGCGTATCTGTGCTGTAGCGGCCTGTGCAGCCTGTTCACCGTAAATAGCACTGTTGATTTGTTCGGCAACCCAACCTGAGGCACCTCCTGTAAATGAATCAACTGCTCCTGAAAAGTTTTTAAGCCCTCCCAATACAACATCTTGCCACGCCAACCCACTCGGATCCACAAAGTTAACAGGATCCCCACCAACATACCTATAAAAGTTATAATCCCCAGCCAAGAACTCTATAGGGTCTTGGCTGATAAATCTACCTATGGAGGGGTCGTAGTATCTGGCTCTGTAGTAGTAAAGCTCTGTACTATCACACTCTCTACCTGTATAGCAGTATGGATTATAGGTCTGTACTGTTTTGTGGTGGTGTAGTATTGTACCATAGGTTCCATCATACTCAAATGACTCGACAATCTCTCCATTGTGGTCACTTAGATGGGTGATGGAGCCTTGGTGGTCGGTGTGGTAGTAGTAGGTTTCTCCTGTTAGTTCGTTGGTGATGCTAAGTGGAGTGTCTGTCTGCTCTGCATGGGTGATGGTAGCTAGGATGTTTTGTTGCTCATCCAAGATAGCAACGATATCCTCTCCATCATAGAGATAGTGGTAGCTATAGCTACGGCTAGGGTCTTTGGTATGGGTGAAGCTCTTGGAGACTCTACGGTTGACATTTGGCTTCAAAGTAAAAGCCTGGCACTTGAAAGGCTTGGGTCTCTTTACCTTTTAAAAGTTTATGCAAGACTATACTGTCACCTACTTGGAAGTACCCTTTTTCTTTAAGTTGTAGGTTTGGGGTTGCTGCGTTATTAAAGCTTTCTTGAAAGTCATCTGGCATTACCGGATGTTTCTCTAGTTTTTGTTTATTATGTTAAAGAACGTAGATGTATTTCATCATCAAAGCACTGTAAGTAAGTGCTTTAAGCAGGAAACTCTACTTATTCATAAAGTCTTCGGGTATCGTATTTAGTTGTGTGATATCTTTTATCCATTCAGGTATCTCTACATCAGGACACTTCTCTTTTAGATTTTCTAGTAGTTCTCTAGCAAAAGGAAGTTCTATTGGTTTAGGTAGCGGTTCTTTTAAGCTCAAAAACATTTTTGCTATTGGTGTGTTCATGAGAGGGTGGCTGAACTCTGTTGGATTTTTTAAACCTGCTTTTTCTCTTAGTTTTAGCCATGCTATGATTTCGTAGGGGAAGAGTTGAAAAGAGGGTATCTCTAATCTTTCTTTTCTTTCAAAATCATAGTCATCTAGGGGTATGATAGCTTTATCTAAGTGTTTATCACACAATATACCAATAATGTCATCTATCATATCTGCATCTTCACTGTCCCAATCTTCAAGAGCCATATTGTAAGGTGAAAGGTCTTTGGGGTATCTGGCTCTATTTTTATTGAAGCTTTTTTCTGTCACCAAACAATAAAGTTCAATCACAAACCAACTTGCTAAAGCATCTTCTCTACCTCGTTTTATGATACAGCTTTTAGCATTGAGTGAGTCTAGAAGGTGATCTCCAAGTTCATCATACATCTTCTCCTCTCCACAAAGTATGCTTAAGGCAAATATAAAACTTACACGGTGCATATTGATGCCTATATATCCCTTGTAACATTTACAACTTTTTGCACCAAGGCTAAGGGTAAGGTAGCTATAGTTTACAGCTCTAATAAGTTCTTCACTTTGTATGGAGATCTCTTTTTTACTTAAAAGTGCATGTACAAAGCGTTCATAACTGTACAAGCCCAAGTTTGCAAACATCTCAAGCCATATTGCAGAGCTAGACTCTGCATAGATTTCTAAAGTACCATCTATCTCTGAAGCTATAAACCCACTCTTGGAAAACTCTTCCGTAAACTTAAAACCATCATCATATTCGTACTCTTCTTGTAGAAACAGATTGACTTTTTCTAGGGAAGTGTTATGCATTGAGTGCCTCTTCGATGCTTATTTTATTTTCCATATAGTTTTCATTTAAATCCATATCTATATTCCAAACAAATGAGACTATATGTTCTGTAAAAATTCCTTCGTTTTTTGTAAACCTAAGCTTAAAGAAATACTTTTTATCTTCGTCCCCTAGTAAATAGCTGTCACCTGTGCCATACCTAAAAAGATGTACTATATTTGCGTTGTCATTTATTTTTTGGGCACAAACATTTCTTTTGTCTCCCCATTGTAATCCAAAAGGCAAAGATACAGTACATTTTTCATAAAAAGAAACCCCTTGCAAGTAAAAGTTCCCTGCTTCTGCTTCTGCTCTTTGTTTCTCACTGTTTAAGCCTCTACCAAACTTTAATTTTATTCCAAACTTTTCTACATAAATATCTTTACTATACATATCTCCCAAGTCAACCCTCTCTTCTCCACAAAGCTCTAGTAGTGCTAACACTTCATCGTCCCACTCTGGACGGCTCATAAGTCTTATGAGGTGGTCTCCGTTTAATTCACTCATCTGTTACTCCTTTATCTTTATTTAGTACATTTTGCTTTGGGGCAGTAAGGGTTACTTACATCAAATTTTGTGCTTTTATCACATTTTGCATTAGCCCTTATCTGTTTGTCTAAAAAGTCATCAGGACTCTCTTTTTCAAACTCTTTTTTGAGCTTATCTAAACCTTTTTTTATCTGTTTTTCACACTTGTCATTGGTCTTTTGTAGTTTAGCCTTGTCGTCTTTGGTGAGTTTCTTCCCTTTTTTGTTGGTTGGGTATTGGTCTTTTATGGGGTCTTCTTTTTTAAGTACATTTTTATATATTTCCATATCTTTACTTGCCACTTCCGTAGCAGTGCGACTAAAGTCACCCATCTCTGCTAACTCTTCAGAGGTTTTACCATACGTTCTCCCCAAGGTGTGTATGGGCTTGGGTAATACTACTGTCAGTGCATTACAGACGATGGCTTGCTCCATACAAGGGTTTATTTCATCGATTCCTTCTTTTTGATACTTTTCATTTTCAATAGCTCTTTTAGCTCGTTCTATCATATAGCCTTTTGCAGGTATATGGTCAGCATCGTACTGTATGTTGTCTCCTCTTTTTGAGAAACCTCCTGCTTTACAGTAGGTCATCACTTTACCACAATTTTCTATACCATTTATTTTTAACCCATCTCTACCTTTTTTTGTATCTTTCTTGGTATGCTTTCTCTTCCTGCTACCACCCAAAAGAGAACTAGGGTCTTCTATAGCATCTTGTACAGTCTCAACACCATCTATAACTAGCTTTTGAGGTCCGATGTTTTTAAGTGCCGCTGCACCTGCTATCATAGCAGCATTTTGGTAGTCACCTTGTGCTATGGCTTCCGAAGCATCTTCTCCAGCAGTATAGATTTCTCCTACACCGCCAACATTTCTATCTTTCATACGTGCTATGGCTTCTGATTGGGCTAAGGTAGAGTCTCCATGCATATACTCAATATTTATCATCCTTGCTCTCAAGTCATTAAGCTTCTCCTCTAAAACCTTTTCATCTATCCAGCCTATATCTTTGGCATCTAGCTCTTTTTCCACGCAAGATGCAATGATTTTATATTTTTTAACTCCATTAAACCGTGTTTTCTTATTTGCAACAGCATTACAGTGTTTGAGAATATCATCTACTTCATCAAACATACCCATTAGTTTTCCCCTCCGCAATCGTCATCTATTTTGCCCTCATCCGTTATTCTAGGAGCAGTCACAGGTGGGCTACAAGTTAGTGAGCCTATGGTGTTTTTGGCATTCATGTAGAACATGTCACCACAACGTACTGCATATTTGCAGTTTATGCGTACTGAGCTTGAGTGCTCTATGGGTTCTGCTTTGTCTGAGACTGTACCACTCTTTACACCTTTTTTTCTTCCTTTACCATCACCTTTTACTTTGTTAGAGTCACTTCCCATAATGAAAGCTTCATTGGCGTTAAAGTTTACATCTCCACTTACTTCTCTTGACTGTGCTAAGTCATAACTTACAGGGTAAGGTATGGGTACTGTATGTTTCCCTACTTTTGTCCAGTTTACAGAAGGTGCCATGTGTACTACTGTTTGTTTACCACACTTACGTGCACCTATTTGTTTAGCCATGGGTTGCCTCACTTGTTTCTAGATGTTCTTCGTCTTCCTTGCTATGTTCCATGAAATCTTCAGAGACTATCATATTGAGACTTACTTTGTCTATCTCTTCTATGTAAGGCATTCTACTTCTGTAGCTTAGGTAGATGGCATTGTCTTTTATGTTATCTTCTAGTACATCTACTATCATAGTATCTATCTCTAGGTAAAAAGGCAACTCTTCTTTGTCTATGTGGTATTTGGGTTTGAAGTAAAAGCCTGGCACTTGAAAGGCTTGGGTCTCTTTACCTTTTAAAAGTTTATGCAAGACTATACTGTCACCTACTTGGAAGTACCCTTTTTCTTTAAGTTGTAGGTTTGGGGTTGCTGCGTTATTAAAGCTTTCTTGAAAGTCATCTGGCATTACCGGATGTTTCTCTTCTATCCATTTGGCATCAAAGGTACCTGATAGTGAACGTCTAGGCTCCCACGAACGTTCTACAAAGCCTAAGCCTTGAGGTATATACTCTTTTTTAGCTTCTACTATTGGGTCACTTACTGCTTCTATCTGTGGCAGTGCTATATCCCCCTGCTTACTTGGTTCTTTATATATGATGCCTTTACCTATGGGGTTGGCTTCATAGTACTCTAGGTACTCTTTTTCTTCTTTGTCTATGCTCCTAGGGTCAAGCACTGCACCACCAAAAGCATTTTCATAACGAAGGGCTACTTTTTTGCTGGGTTTGGCTTTACCTACTTTCCATCCTAGTAAGCCCTCTTTCCAGTAGCGTTCTCCGTACACTTTAAGCCACTGTTCTACTAGTATTTGTGTCTGTGTACCTTCAGTTTTTGGGCTATGGCGTACTGCTTTTATGCCACATTCCCAAGAAGGTTTTTCCTCATGGCTATGTGCATAAGCGTTTACCACGAGGTCTGCATGTGGTTTGTAGCTTATATAGTCATTTTCAAAACGGACTGAAGCATCTTCATCCTCATCATAATGCACATCTTCGTTAAAGAGTTCACCTTGTTCAGGGTCAAGCTTTAGTGACCAGAGTCCTTCTTCATCCATCGTGTCAAAGAGGTACTTTATACGCACGAGGACAGTACAATGTTCTTTACCTTTGTTGTCTAAGTTTCGCCAACCCATCGCAGGAAACGGTGTATGGTTCTCAAATACCATCAGTTGATATCCACCAACTTGGAATCGATCTCTATATGGTCTGCTCCGGAGATCAGTATCTTTTTGCCTTGCAGTATGATCGTACCATCTTCATTGAGAATCAACGAACTGCTCCCTACCTGGAGCTCATAGCGTTTGCCTGCCGTGATCTGCTTGTTGATACCCACCTGCTCAGAGGAGCTAAGTCCTACAGTCTCATTCTTAGCAGCTCCTACAGATACTTGATATGCTGCACCTATGCTCAGAGCTTTTGCTATACCGATAGTCTCTGTTTTGAACATGCCTACTTTTTCATGTTGGTTTTTGCCTACTTTGAGTGATTGGTTTTTGCCTATCTTGATACTCTCATGTTTGCCCACAGACTCTTTGCGGTTATGGCCGATATCGATCTTCTCGTCATGCCCTACATCCTCGGTTCTGTCATGCCCTATGGATATCTTCTCATCATGTCCTACCTTCTCCGTGCGATCATGCCCTACTGTGGTTCTCTCATCATGGTCTATGTTGTTGTCTGAGTCATTTTTGACATGAAGCAGATGATTCTTCTCTGCTTGCATGTGTACCAGCTCATCTCCCCCTTTGTCTTCAAACAGAAGCAGGTTGAAGTTGTCATTGCCTCCCGGCATAGACTGTGTCTTGATATAGGACTGAGTCTTTTGGTTTGGAAGATCTTTAGGGATCTTGTTGATACCATTGTATAGACTTCCTATGGCTACAGGACGATCCGGGTCACCGTTGAGGAAGTTGACGATCACTTCTGTGTTGACCCTAGGGATAAACTGAGACCCCCAGCCATCTCCTGC
>JAUUEI010567691.1:1070-11310 GCA_032274625.1 Depressigyra globulus
TCTCAGAAATTGAAAGTAATCGCTTATAATATAGAGTTTGGAAAGAGCACAACTATTGATGAAATGTACTCTTTTCTAAAAGCTGAAAAAGCAGATGTTATTTGCTTTAGTGAAGTACCAGGACAGGGATGGACAAAAAAAGTTGGCGAATTACTTGGTTTGGACTACAGCTATGAAGGTAAAATAGCTTCAGCCAATCATATGGATGAATATAAAGATAAAACAGGCAAATATTTTGGAAAATACAAATCTATAGTAAGTAAATATCCTTTGGAGAACCCTCATGAAGTCTTATTGAAAGGTGACAGTTGGTCACCAGCAAGTGCCGTAGTTGCAAATATTAAGGTGACCCGAAAGAAATCTGTTTTGATTTTCAGTTTGCATATCCCTACAGGTATAGATAAGCCTGAAGAAAGTAAGGCATTATTTTTATCACAATTATTAAAAAACAACTACTCTGGTTTCGACAAGATAATTTTGGCAGGAGATTTTAATGACCGTTACCTATCAAAACCTATGAAATACCTTTATGATTTGGGATTTAAAAATCCTTATCAATCATTAAATATTGATCTTTCTCAATCGACTACTTTATCTAGAGAAGAAAATAATGGAAAAGTAATTGATCACATTTTGTATAAAGGTCTTAAGGTAAGAAGAGCAGGAATTATCGAACAAAAAAAATTATCTGATCATAAACCCGTTTGGGCCTTATTTAGATTTTGACAACTTAAAATTTTAAAAAGCAATATAGAAATATAACAAAAAAACCAATAATTATGATATTAATAGAAAACTACAGCTTAGCTATAATTTTTACCATTTTTGCAATGATATGCTGGGGATCTTGGGCAAATACTCAGAAAATCGCTGCAAAAACTTGGCGTTTCGAACTGTTCTACTGGGATTTTATATTAGGTATTGCCATAATGAGTTTAATAGCAGCTTTTACCTTAGGAAGTATGGGCGACCAAGGTCGTGCTTTTTTAGTAGATATAAAAACAGCAGATACTTCAAGTATGCTATATGCAATAATGGGAGGTATTTTATGGAACATTGGAAATATCTTGCTTGTTGCTGCAATTTCAGTAGCAGGTTTGGCAATTGCTTTTCCGATAGGTGGAGGTATTGCATGGATATTAGGGATAATAATCAATTATGTTTTGATTGTGATGTCTGGTAAAGTAGCCTCAGAAAATCCAACTACACTTTGGTTTGGTGTTGCGGTTATTGTTGCCGCAATTTTTCTAAGTGGAAAGATTTATAAACAAACAGCAAAAGAAAAAAAGGAAAAATCAACTAAAGGAGTTCTATTATCTGTAACTGCAGGTTTATTTATTGCATTTTTTTACGGCTTTGTTGTTAAATCTCTTGATCCTTCTTTTGTTTCTGGAGGAACAGGAAATCTAACGCCCTATACAGGAATGATATTTTTTGCAGTTGGTGTGCTTGTTAGTACAGTTATTATCAATCCGATAATTATGAAAAAACCAATTATTGGAGAACCTGTGGCTATGAGTTTATATTGGAAAGGGGCATTAAAAGAACATACTTCTGGAATATTAGGAGGTATGATTTGGATGATGGGAATGATCTTTAGTTTTATGGCAGTTGGTGCGGCAAATCCGGCAATTGCCTATGCATTGAGTAATGCGGCTCCTGTTGTTGCCATATTATGGGGGATTTTTGTCTGGAATGAGTTTAAAGATGCCCCTAAAGGGACGAATAAACTACTTTTTATTCTATTAAGTCTGTATTTAATAGGATTAATACTGATTACATTTTCGAATATTTAATCTAATTAAATCGTGATGAATCCATTTGTATTAAATTGTAAAAATCTAAATCTTAACCTGGTTAACCAGATTAAAATGGGTTCGCTTTCTGTCACATTATCACATCAAAAAGAGGATCCTATAAATGTTAACAGGATTATGGTTTATAATGAAGATTTAGAAGTTGAAATCTTACCATCAAAAGGATTATCAATTGGACAGGCTTGGAACAATAATAAAGCCATTTTTTGGGAGCCTATTATTGGTATGCCAGATCCTGATTTATTGGATTTAAACACTAAGGAGATTGCTATAAATGGACAGCCACATGCTGGATTTACATTTTTAAAGACGTTTAATGGGGGAATAGAATTGTATGGTCTTAAAAATTGGGGAATGCCAAGGATTGATAAAAACGGAGAGTTGCTACCAATTCATGGAGAGACTTCCAATATTCCTGTAGATGAGGTGCTTGTGTCTTTTAATGTAGAAGAAAAAAGGATTGAGGTCAGTGCTACTTATTTTTATAATTCGTATGAAGGAGACAAAGACACATTATGGTATTTACGTGGTAAAAGAATAATTAAAATTATTCGTCATGTTATTGTGAAGTATAAGAGTGAACCCATAATAGAGCTTTACGATACCTTTGAAAATGTGAGTAGTTCTCCGTTTTTTGTTGATTGGGGTTATCATATGACTTTTGTCCCCGAAAAAGGAGCACGTATTATTATTCCATCAAAAAGTGTTGAAAATCGTTCGGAGAAATATTTGCCTGAAGATATTGAAAGTTGGTATCCTGCTACAAATTCAAAAATCAGAACAGAAGTGGGTATTATTCATAAAAATTTAAAGAAGTTTAATGAAAAAGGAACGGTAATGAATAAGGTGCTTATAGAACGGCCTCATTTAGGGAATTTACTCGTTTCTTTTAAACCTGCACCCTATATGCAATCATGGATGTGTAAGGGTGGAGCTTATAGTACTGAGTTTACTTTTGCAGCAACAAAAACACCCTTATTTTATAAAAATTGGGATGGTATAGGGATTGAAATTGGGGCAAGTGCTCTTGACCATAATGGGAATACAGATCCGTCTGTTCCTGTTCTTAAACCACTTAATCCAAAAGAGAAATACACAAACTATTTATCGATACAAATTATTAACAGTACTACTAATGTAGATTTAAAAAAAGACTTTATGGAGTATTCGTTAAATAGATAAAAGTAGGCGGAGCAAACAACAAAAATAACATAATAAGTAAGTTCTACTGAAACTGACTTGTTTAAAATATCATTATAAAATATCAAACAGATGGATAAAAAATTAAAATTTGCAATGTTCGGAGCAGGGTTCTGGGCCAACTTTCAATTGCCTGCTTGGCAAGAATTAGAAAATATAGAATGTGTGGCTATATATAACCGAACACTATCTAAAGCAGAAGACTTGGCTAAGAAATTTGGAGTAGAAAGAGTTTATGATGACCCCATAAAGCTATTGGAATCTGAGGAACTCGATTTTGTTGATATTCTGACAGATGTTGATACCCATTTGAAATTTACTCAAATGGCAGCAGAAAAAGGATTGGATGTGGTTTGTCAGAAGCCCATGTCGCCAAATTATAACGATGCCAAAGAATTGGTACGTTCTTGTAACGAAAATAATGTAAAACTATTTATCAATGAGAATTTTAGATGGCAGGTGCCTATACGAGAAGTGAAAAAGGTTATCAATTCTGGTAAAATAGGTGACGTTTTTAAAGGTCGTGTTTCGTTTTGTTCTGCCTTTCCTGTTTTCGATAATCAACCTTTCCTAGCAGAATTAGATCAATTTATCTTAACAGATATTGGCTCTCATATTTTTGATATTAGTCGTTTTTTGTTAGGCGATGCAGAAACCATACATTGTGAAATACAAACTATTAATCCTAAAATAAAAGGAGAAGATGTAGCCAATGCCTTTATGAAAATGAAAAACGGAGTGCATTGTTACGCAGAGATGTCATACGCCTCCATATTAGAAAAAGAGGTGTTTCCTCAAACTCTTGTATTGATTGAAGGTTCAAAAGGTTCTGTTCGATTAGATCCTGACTTTGTTATTACAACCACTACCAAAGAAGGTACAGAATCAAAAAAAGCAGAACCTGTTATGTACAATTGGTTAGATTCTGAGTATGCTGTTGTTCACTCCAGTATAGTTGATGCACAAAGAGATATTCTTGTAGGTTTACGTGGAGGAAAAGCAGAAACTTCAGGAGATGATAATTTTAAAACAGCACAACTGGTTTGGGCAGCATACGAGTCTGCAAAGACAGGAAGTATTATTAAGCTAGATGAATTTTAAATATAGTAAAACCAATATGAATAATGAGCTCAATAATAGCTAAATATTTAATAGAGACCTCATATCCGCTAGAGAAAGCAGCCGAAATAATGGCAGGTGAACAATCTTGTGGCACTTTTGTAAAAGTGGCAGGTGAGTCTGCTGAACTTAGAGAAAAGTTCTTAGCAAAGACAGTTAAAATTGAAGATTTAGGAGAAATAAAAGAACCTTCTTTAATTGGGTCAAAAACTGAGAGCGGTAATTCAAATCCTATATATAGAAGAGCTATTGTTACTCTATCTTGGCCTCTTGAAAATATTGGCGTTAATCTGCCTAATCTTATTTCAACAGTAGCAGGAAACTTATATGAATTGAGTCCTTTTTCTGGACTAAAATTAGTTCATCTAGAATTACCAACTGAATTCAGTACCAAATACAAAGGTCCTCAATTTGGAATAAAGGGTACTCAAGAACTTACCTCGGTAAAAAACAGACCCATCATAGGTACTATTATAAAACCTAGTGTAGGGCTTTCGCCTGAAGCTACTGCCGAAAGGGTGAAAATTTTAATCGAATCTGGGCTGGATTTTATTAAGGATGATGAATTAATGGGTAATCCGCCACATTCTCCATTTAAAAAACGGGTAGAACTCGTCATGCGCGTAATTAATGATTTTGCAGACAAAACAGGTAAAAAACCGATGTATGCTTTTAATGTAAGCGGAGATATAGATGATATGTTACAACAGCATGATTGGGTAATGGAAAATAGAGGAACATGTATTATGGCAAGCCTCAATAGTGTTGGTGTAAGTGGTGTTGTTAAGCTAAGGTCACACAGCCAATTACCAATTCATGGGCATCGCAATGGTTGGGGAGCAATGAGCAGATCTGAAGTGCTGGGAATGTCTTATCAACCCTACCAGACCATCTGGAGAACTGCAGGAGTAGATCATATGCATGTTAATGGACTTCGAAATAAATTCTGCGAATCAGATAAATCTGTATTGACTTCCATCAGCGCATTGTTAAAACCTATGTATGGAGGGTATCAGGCAATGCCTGTAATTTCTTCAGGACAATGGGCAGGGCAAGCAGTTGATACATATAAAGCTATAAAAACTACAGATGTAATGTATGTATGTGGAGGTGGAATTGTAGGTCATCCTGATGGTATTGAGGCTGGTGTAAAGAGTATTATACAGGCATGGCAAGCTGCACTTGAAGGAAAAAGTCTAAAAGAAATGGCATTACAACACAATGAACTAAAAAAAGCAATTGAATATTATGGATAAATTAGGAAAACAAGAGCTTTTTCTGAGTTATTATGGAGATGATTTCACAGGTTCTACTGATGTGATGGAATCCTTAATGTTAAACGGTATCAGAACGGCGTTATTCCTTAACGCTCCCACAGAAGATGAAGTAAAGAATTTTAGATTAAAAAAGACATGGGATAATGAAGGGAATAGAAACCTACAAGCTTTTGGAGTTGCTGGAGTAAGCAGGAGTATGCACGTTGAACAAATGAAGGAGGAATTAGTGCCAGTTTTTGAAAGAATAAGTGCAATTAAAACAGATTTTTTTCATTATAAAGTTTGTTCAACTTTTGATAGTTCACCCGAAATTGGCAGTATTGGTTTTGCAACTGACTTAGCGTATAAATATTTCCCTTCTGCTTATATTCCGCTAGTTGTTGGAGCACCTTTCTTAAACCGATTTTCGGTTTTTGGAAACCTTTTTGCCCGAATTGATGGAGCTACCCATCGCTTAGACCGTCATCCAACCATGTCTTGTCATCCTGTGACACCCATGTTGGAAAGTGATTTGAGATTACATTTGAAGAAACAAACAACTCGTAAGATTGAGTTGATGGATTTATTTGCATTAGAAAATAATTTAGAAGAGAGGCAACATATTTTTAAAGCATTGAATTTAATAAATGGAGAGATTTTATTATTTGATACTTTATCCATGAAACATTTAATTAATGTTGGTGAGCAAATCATTCAAAATGCTCCTGAAGAATCATGCCAATTACTTGTTGGATCTTCTAGTTTAGAACATGCCTTAAGTCGCTATCTTCAAAAAAGTAAAATACTTGAAAAACCTAATACACCAGAAAGTCCAGGCAGAAAAGAACAAATTATTGTAATGTCTGGTAGCGGTGCACCTACAACTGGAAAACAGTTAGATTGGGTTTTGAAAAAAGGATTTGAAGATATCAGGATAGACACCGTAAAGTTGATTGATTCAGAGCAATCAGAAGTAGAAAAAGAACGCGTTTTAGAAAAAGCATTGAGAGCCCTTGAAAAAGGGAAGAGTATTGTAATATATACCGCTAAAGGTTCCGATGATCCTGCAATTCTAGCCACAAAAAAAGCATTAACCAAAGCAGGAATGGATGATAAAAGTACCAGTTTACTATTTGGTTCAAAACAAGGTGATCTTTTAAAACGAATCTTAATAAAAAGAGGTAAAATACGGACGGTGATTTGTGGTGGGGACACTTCTGGTCATGTTGCAAAAACATTAGAAATTTATGCTTTAGAAACATTAATGCCTATAGCACCTGGAGCACCTCTTTGCATTGTGCATTCAAAAAATAAACTATTTGATGGTCTTGAAATAAGCTTAAAAGGAGGACAAAATGGTGCTTATAACTATATTGAATCTATTCAAGAAGGGAAAAACATTATAATGAATAATTAATTAAAAATAATATATGATGAACAAAGTAGCTTTAGTTGGAGCTGGTGGAAAAATGGGTCTAAGACTCACTGACAACTTAAAAAAATCAGCATATCAAATGTCTTATTTAGAAGTAAGTCCAGAAGGAATTAAAAAAGTAGAAAGTAGAGGCATAAGCGTTAGTTTAGACCCAAATGGAGTAATTTCAAATGCAGACATTGTTATTTTTGCTGTACCCGATGTGTTAATTAAAAAGGTTTCACATTTATATGTTCCAAAAATGAAATCTGGAGCAATGGGCATTTGTTTAGATCCAGCAGCACCTTTGTCTGGAGCTTTACCAAAGCGAGAAGATATTGCATATTTTGCCAGTCATCCATCACATCCATCGGTATTTAACTGGGAATCAGATAAAGAAAAACAATTCGATTATTTTGGTGGTATTGCAGCCACACAGACCATTGTTTGTGCCTTGATTCAAGGAGACGAGAAATATTATAAGTTGGGTGAAGATTTGGCAAAAACCATGTATGCTCCAGTTTCTGTTTCACATCGTATTACGTTGAGAGATATGGGTATTTTAGAACCTGCTTTGTCAGAAACTTTTTGCGGTGCAATGATTACCAAAATGAAAGAAGCGGTAGATATTGTAGTTGCAAAAGGAGTACCCAAAGAAGCTGCTTATGATTTCTTTTTAGGACATATCAATATTGAATTGGCATTATTATTTGGACAATTACCAGGAGGACAATTTTCTGATGCAGCAAAAAAAGCCATTAAGATTGGAGATGAATTGATCTTTAAAGAAACTTGGAAAGATATTTTTAATGATGACTCTATAGAAGAACAAATCAAGCAAATTACATAAGAAGTTTTATGAATAGAGATGTTTTATCATATGGTAATAAGAGCCTTGTATCAAATAAGCTTGCATTAAAAGCGGGTAGATTACATCTTTTTTATCAGAAGGGATTTTTGAGATATATTAGCTATGGAAATCTTGAAGTTCTTCGATTAATCAATCATGCCGTTAGAGATTATAACTGGGGAACAGTTCCGCTAAGAATTTTCGATGAAAAGATAGAAAATAGAGGAGATAGTTTCACAATTCATTATCAAGCAGAAGCAAAACAAGGTGATGTTAATTTTTTATGGAAATGTACTATTGAAGGCAAAGCAGATGATACGATTTTATTTCACATTGAAGGGGAAGCTTTAACCCGTTTTAAGAGAAATAGAATTGGATTTACAGTATTACATCCAATTAAAGAATGTAAAGGAAAAGAGATACACATCAAAAACTCTGAAGGTAAAATAAAAATTCAAAGATTTCCAAAATTAATAAGCCCAAAACAACCTTTTTTGGACATACAGTCAATGGAATGGGGATTTGGAAAAGGAAAAGCGATTCTTGAATTTACAGGTGATGTTTTTGAGACTGAAGATCAGCGTAACTGGACTGATGATTCCTATAAAACATATTGTACACCACTAAGTTTACCTTTTCCAGTTGAACTAAATAAAGGAGATAAGGTAGCACAAACCATAAAACTAAGAATTACCAATGTTACGGAGCCCGTTAATAATTCTTCAAAACCAGAACTTACATTCTCCATTAGTGATACGGCTTTTTCACTGCCAAAGATAAATATTGGAAGAAGTACTGAAATTGATACCTTATCAACTTCTGAAATAAAAAGAATAAAAGCAATTCCTTTTGATACCTATCAAGTGGATATTAAACTATATGAATCAGATTGGGAATCTATACTAAAAAAAGCGATAGAGGAATCCAATAGGATGAGGTTTCCATTGGAGTTAAGTATCTTCTTTGATCTTACTGAAGAAGAAATACGAAAATTTACAATGATTATACAAAAAGAAGATGTTTTTGTAGCCATTATACATATTTTCAATAGAAAACCTTTTGTAACAGAAATAAAGACAATTGATTCTGTATTACCGATTCTTAGAGAATTATTCCCTAAAGCTACTATAGGTATGGGAACCAATGCTTTTTTTGCGGAACTGAATAGAAATCGAGTGGTAATGGATGAAGTTGATCATATTGTATATTCCATTAATCCACAAGTGCATGCTTATGATAATGATTCATTGATAGAAACAATTGCAGCACAACCATATACTGTTGAAACAACAAAATATTTTTCTGAAGAGAAACCAATTTATATTTCTCCTATAACATTTAAAATGCGTTGGAATCCTAATGCAACAGGAACGCATTTAATTGATACAAAACAGCTCCCCTCAGATATCGATATTCGGCAAATGTCTCTTTTTGGGGCTGCTTGGCTTGTAGGTACCATGAATAGTTTATTAACTGCAGAACCTGCTTCGTTATCATTTTTTGAAACGGTTGGTTTAAAAGGAATTATGCAATCTGAAAATCCCATATATAAAAACCTATTTGGTGCAACCGCAGCCGTTGTTTATCCAATATATTTTATGTTTAAGATTATTCTAGAACATAAAGATTGGAGTTTTTATCATTTAGAGTCAGAAAAGAGTCTAAAATTTACAGGTTTGGCTTTTGGTGAAAAAGGTAAAAAAGCAGCTATTGTATTGCTTGCCAATTATTCTTCAGATTTCTTAGCTATTAAAATGCCATTGGCGTTTAGTACTTCTATGGTTGGAATGATTACAGATAGAAATATTGCAGACTTGATGAAAGAACCAGATAGATTTGATAATTTAAAATTAAATAATATAAAAGATAAATTGGAGATAGATCCATATGCCATTGCGATAATCACCAATACCTTGCAGAGTAAAAATATAAACAACTTAAAATTTCAAAAAAGAAATAATTAATTTTAAAATAAATTAAAATATTATAAATATGAACGCCTTAAAATACATTTTTCTGGCTTTAGTAGTTTTATCATTAAGCAATTATTCAAATTCTATTAAACCTGCATCAAATTTAATTTTGTCTCCTATTTTTAATGACAATATGGTTTTGCAACGTAATCAGCCCATTCCAATTTGGGGGAAAGCTTTACCAGGAGAAATAGTTAAAATTCAATTCAAAGACAAGATAAAACAAACTACAGTAGCTAGTGATAGTACTTGGATGGTTAAACTTGATTCTTATACTGCTGGTGGACCTTATGAATTAAAGGTTATAGAAAAAGATACCATTTCTATTAAAAATGTCATGGTTGGTGAGGTGTGGATTTGTTCAGGCCAATCAAATATGGAAATGCCTTTAAATTTGTGGGGTAATACGAATTATGAGCAAGAGATAAAAACAGCAAATTATCCAGAAATTAGATTATTAACTGTAAAAAAGACTACCTCATTTACAAAAAAAACAGAATTATTTTTGGAAAAAAACTGGGAACTTTGTTCTCCTGAAAGTGCAGAAAAATTCTCGGCTGTAGGTTACTTTTTTGCAAAAAAATTATATAAAAAATTAAAAGTACCTATTG
>JAUUEI010567802.1:0-11309 GCA_032274625.1 Depressigyra globulus
TGAAAAAAAAAAGTAAAGTTTGTTTTATTTAACGACGCCTCTGGAGCACATTGATTTTATATCATCGGCTATTGAACCTCAAACATATGGTCATTCTGACATATGTCTTTAGAGGAAACCCGCTGCCGTAATTAAACATTGAGAAAATCGATAACATGATCGATGTAATGATATTAGTCGCCTGATTAATGTTTGAAGTATTTGTACGAATCCACGAGTCGTGACCGAATCAAGGGATTTAGTTACAGTCGTATTGTACTCAACTATATCGTTCTGTTGTCTTCCAACACTGTTGTAAGATAATATAGCTTTGTACAATAACAATCTTAAAGTGGCTTTGTCAAAGTTGAATAAAATATAAAGGTTACATCTTCAATTACATGCTTATAAACAAAATACTAGTATACAACCAAAGTAATTCCATTTTCTTGTAGAATAGAATATTGGGATGGAGTTGGAATCTATAGTTATTTACGATCTGTTGACAAAGAAACAAATTTACCAAAATCAGACATTCATCGAGGAACTCCCGACTTGACAAGCTCTAAAACACTCTAGAGCACATTGATTTGTATTTTATCATCGTCTATTGGACGTTAAACCTATATGGAAATTCTGACATATGAGGAAACCCGCTGTCGCCACATAGGCTATTCCTTGTGAAAAGCAGGACAATACATACCACGGCCTTTGGTATACCAGTCGTGGGGCACTGGTTGAAAGGGAAAAAAGTCCAATTGTTGGGTTCACCGATGCGGTTCGATCCTGCGACAGCGGCACCTTAAACAAATGCTCAACCGACTGAGCTAGATCCCGCAAGATAATGTTTATTACGGTTATTTAGACCTGTTACAAATACATGTAAATGTAAAAATAAGTAAATATTATTGATTCAACTACGATACAGGCTATTTTGAATATATGGGAATGTGCATATAAAAGATCCCTTGTTACTAATAGGAAAATTTTTAGCTGGTTTCCTCTGAAAACGTCAAAATTATTGTTTAACATCCAATAGTCAATAATTAATAAATCAATATGTTCTAGCTGTTTCGTTAAACAATACAAACTTTAACTTTTAAATGAATATAAAATATATTAATATATCGCTGGTTACTTATGTACATTTATATTGCATGCTCACTATATCAGGAACAGTTGGACTGCCTTTACTGGCTACGATAGGGGATTTACCAGTAAAGGTCAGATGGGTTGGTTGGGGGGGGGGGGCGGAAAACTCAACCCTGTGCTAGAGGGTGTGTTAAAATAATACATATTGGACTCAAAGAAAGATTTTACTGGAAAGCATAACAGATACATTTTTCCCCATGCGATAATTGTTGATATATTAAATTATGTTTTTTATTATTGTTTTAGGGGTGGGAGTATATATTTGTAAGGCAGATTATTCAAATCTTATTATCTCAAACTCCTCCCCATATGGTCTTTCTTCTAGCAAGCCTAATATGTTTTATTACAATTTTAATACAGTTATCAGCAAAGACATGTCTTTTAAACTGTTGAAAATCATGCTCTAAACTCAACACGAACATCGTTGCTAAGGAAAAAGCGACCCGTTGCTAAGCACAGAGAAAGCGAATTAACTTTGAAAGATGGCTAAGAAAAACTATGACCGAAATGTCAACATTACGTATGTAATTACGAAACTCCCTGAACTGTCGCTGATGAATGACATAATGCTAGGTAATAATGAGAAATGATTACCAACCTGTACACTTGGAAACGAAAGCTTGACTGGTTAAATGGCCCGCATTCGATCAAGTGCAACGGAGTCGACAGTCTATGTAGCAACCAAACATAGATATCGTAACCCTATTTATACCAGGCCAATCGAGGCATTGCCAACACAATGCACATATGCCTACCTGCATGTTATAGTTTATATCGCATTTAAACGGCTTCCGAAATTACACTCGGTTATAATGTAGCGGCTCGTTTAGTCGATACTTATAGCATGGCTTTCTTGAATATGGTAGCTAAACTCCTGTGGCTGGTAATAATAATAATAATAATAATAATAATAATAATAATAACACTTTCTTTATTGAGGGTGAAAAGCACATTCAACACAAAGACAGGCTGGTTTCCTATGTGGCCCTCACTAACATCTACATGCTATGACTAATACATTTGACTAAATAAACAATTTGTTATAATGAGGTACGTCTGACATTTGCTTACAAACCACAGTTTGTCATGTGTCAATATTATACAAGCTTTTTAAAAAGGCCTCTTAAAAGTCTTTGCTTAAAATTTGACAAAGTGTTTGCCTTTTAAATTTCAGTGTGTAAACCATTCCACATTTTAGCTTTTTTAAAAAGTTTTTGGTGATGCTAGATAAAGTTGGTTATTTTGTGATGATCTGAGTTTAGGTTGAGTGATTTTCACTGTCGGGTTGGTAATTAACTAACTGTGCAGTTAACGCTGATAGCTAAGGTGTGTGTGTCCAGGACAGCATGCTTAGCCTTAATTGAATTTAAGCATAGAAATAAAGTTAAAATGAAATGATTTGGTTTTTGTTTGGTTTGGTTTAACAACATCTCTAGAGCACATTGGTGTATTAAACATTGACTATTTAGATGTCAAACAGTTATTTCCATTAGTAGCAAGACAGGACAGTACATACCACAGCTTTTGGATTGAAACAGGTCATTTAGTTACCCAGTATACTACTTAAACTTTAATCATTTTGTGAATGCTGTCCTGGACACCAAACAGCTATCTGGGTTTGTTTTATTCAACGACAGCAATAAACCACCGATATTTTTAATCACTGGCTATTGCATGTCAGACATATGGTAACTTTGACACGTAGTCAGAGGAAACACGCAACATGTTTCCATTAGTAGCAAGGGACCTTTTATATGCACTTTCCCTTAGACAGGACAGCACATACTACAGTCTTTGGTATACCAGTTGAGGAGTACTGGGTAGAACAGGAAAAGCCCAATTGATGGGTTCACCGAGGTTCGATCACACGACCACGAGTCCTCAGCTGAGCTAAATCCCGACCCCACCTCCATCACACCACCCCACCCCCGTTCCAAACTACACTGAAGAGTGAGTGTATAGTTGAATAAAAACAAATATTATAGACAATGCAGCTTTAAGCAAACATCCTTTTCCTTACATGAGTTTTGCAGCTTTAAGCAAACATCCTTTTCCTTACATGAGTTTTGTCTTTCATCACCAAATACAAAGGCATGATAAGATAAATGTGTATTACACACATATTTATATTTCTTCATTTTCATCATATCAACAGGATAGACTCCAAATAATTTACTCATGTTATGCAATATATATACATGTACAATCATTTTAGGATAATGTCAATATGTAGAATGTACATCAATATTTTTAACAAAGTAACACAAGAAATACCAATAAACATAACAGGAGTCGTACTCTTATTAGTGGGATTGGGTCATTGTTTTGCTAAGCATGGGCAAAAAGTAAAGTTGGTTTTATTTAGCAATGCCTCGAGAAAGTAAAGTTTGTTTTATTTAGCAATGCCTCGAGAAAGTAAAGTTTGTTTTATTTAGCAATGCCTCGAGAAAGTAAAGTTTGTTTTATTTAGCAATGCCTCGAGAAAGTAAAGTTTGTTTTATTTAACGTCGCCTCTAGAGCACATTGATTTTATGTAATTATTGGCTATTGGACATCAAACATGATAATTCTGACATAGATCTTTTAGAGGAAACCTGCCGCCACCTCAGGCTACTCTTTCCAATAAGCAGCAAGGGATCTTTCATATGCACTCTCCCATAGACAGGACAATACATATCACGGCCTTTGGTATATCAGTCATGGGGTACTGGTTGGAACGGACATGGGGTAATTTATTTTTTAGAGAAAAAGTAAAGTTTGTTTTATTTAACAATGCCTTTAGAGCACATTATTATTTTATCATTAGCTATTGGAAAAAAAAAGAGGATAATTCTGACATTTTTAGAGAAAACTGCTGCCACCACATAGGCCACTCTTTATAATAAGCAGCAAGTACATACCATGGCCTTTGCTATGCCAGTCATGGAACACCAGTTCGAACGGGAAAAACCCCCATAATTGATGGGTTCACCTATACAGATATTCAGATTGTAGCTCCTGGTTAGTAGTTTAGTGCTAAATGGATTTGTGCAGCACTATTTTATGCAAATGACCAAATTATTCTATAAATCGATATGCAATTAAGTGGATGCCACTGTATTTGTGTTATTGTTATTTCATTTCACACCTTTCCAGATCCTATATCAATATGGACTGTAATATGTTTAATGTTTTCATATGAGAGCAAAACAGTAGTTTCAATTGACAGCCACTGCTAAAACACAATAACATTCAAAATGTCTCAACATTCATTTAAAAAAGTAGTTTTATTTAACGATGCCTCTAGAGCACATTGATTAAACAATTTCTGACATAGGCTACTCTTTTCGATAAGCAGCAAGGGATCTTTTATATGCACTTTCCCATAGACAGGATAGTACATACCACAGCCTTAAGTATACAAGTCTTGGGGCACCGGTTGAGACGGAAAAAAGCCCAATTGATTGATGAAGTTCGATCATGCGACTACGGCACCTCAGACAAGCGCTCAACTGCCTGAGCTAGATCCCGCCTCTACTAATAAAAATACAAACTCAACTACACTGTTAATAAACTCGCAAGACTTCCCAAACAACATATATTCTCAATTCAATTCTCGTTTCACTCTCCGTCATCTTTTCATAACACTGCGCATGGGTGAAAACTGGTTTCGTACTGCTAGGAGACTGCGATCTGTTCACATAACCTAAATAGGTCAGACAGGCTAATTCAAATCGAAGAGCATATCATCATAAAGATAAAAGAGAACCTGGAGTTCTGTTTTAAATGCTTAACTAATAAAAAATATTGTAGACATTGTCCATTTTACAAATTGTTCATATTAAAAGAAAAAAAGTTATGCAAAAAGTAGTTTTTCTATACTTGTATCCGCACCCTACTGACCTCACCTGACATAGCCCAGGTACAGATTTTGAGTCACAACCATTGCTTCACCCACCCTTTAATCTACTATGGATACATTTGGGGGTTACAGTACATGCCCCATTCCCCAAGAGTGAATTCCCAATATGAAAGCAATTTCCCCCCAGAATCATGCATGGAAACCCAACATGGAAAGCTGGTACATGACAATATACACCAAGTTGGCTCACATAGTAAGGGAAATAACTCATACATTCAGCGATTACTGTACCAATCCACATTAATGAACACATTCAACCAGAACTTCTAAAACAATAGTATAAAGTTTGTTTTATAATTCCATAAGCCCTGCATTCAACATTCACAATCTCCAAGGAATTGTTTTATGTATTAATATCATAGATTGGTTTGTTATATACATGTATGCATGGGTGTCGATCCGGTTTTAAAACTTGGTACCTATTGCATATATGGTATGGCTTTTAATAAACTGGAAGAGAGAAATAGGTCTAAACTTTTGGCAAATTTCACAAGAATCCATCTGGATTCTCACAAAAGCAGTTCGCAAGAATCCTCCGATCTCAAGCATATTTTAGGAAAAGAATCTTATTAACACTGTAAGTTGTAACGAGTGGTTATTAAGTCTATAGGATTTATTGATAGTTGTGTATAAAATTGTCTGTTGACTTGATTTCGTTTGATTTCGGTTCCAATGTCTTCATGTACATACATATAAGTAAACAAAAAAAAGTTTCTTTTATTTAACCAAGCCTCTAGAGCACACTGATTATTTTTATCATCAGCTATTGGACATCAAACATATGTAAGTTTGACATAGGTCTTTAGAGTAAACCTGCTGCCGCCACATAGGCTACTATTTCAGATAAGCAGCAAAGGATCTTGTATATGCACTTTCCCATGGATAGGATAGTACATACCATGAGCTTTGGTATATACCAGTCGTGGGGCACTGGTTGTAATGATAGGTCCGAGGTTCGATCCTGCGACACCAGCACCCCAGCACTCATACGAGCTAGATCCCGCCCCTTGTGAAGTACAATTATACTTGAATATGAATTTTGATACAGTAGTAAGGGGGGAAACACTGGTATTTATGGAAAATTGAAAATGCTTTGGTGCTCTGATATACAGGACAGCACAGTTTGCCTGCAAACAGTGTCCCCTACCCCCCCCCCCCCCCCCCACTCCAAAAAGTGAGGGGGAAGAAGTGCCCCCACCCCAACCCTCCAAGCCCACTGATCGACACCCATGTATTCTTGTGTATACCTATGTTTGCCCAATTGTTTATATCATAACAGAAAAAGATAAATATATCTTTTATTGTTTCATTAAAAACAAATTCAAAACTATCAGCTATTAACAACATGGAGAAAAAACCCACTGATTTCTTATCTAGTTACAAAAATAAAATGTTTTTTTAAATATCCCTACCACCTGGCAATCTAGTTATCCACCACACCAAACAAAGTAAAACATACTACAGCACATTTTTATTTTATCATTTGCTATTGGACATCAGTTGCCGCCACATACTCTCTCTGATAAGCAGCTAGGGATCTTTTATATGCACTTTCCCATAGACAGGATAGTACATACCACAGCCTTTTGGTATGTATACCAATATTGGGGTACTGGTTGGAATAAAAAAAGCCTGATGAGTTCACTGAGGTTCAATCCTGCGACCGCGGCACCTCAGCTGAGCATTCAACCGACTGATCTAGATCTCGCCATAAAACATATTACACTTATATTTAAAATAGTTAACAGAGAATACTGATATCCCATCAGTTGATATTTTGCTGGAAAATAAAGTTCTCTATCTATGCTATTTTAGAAGTTTATTAAATAATTTAGCAAACTGTTCTTCTTACCCAGAGCTAGCACAGGCAAATATGTATTGATAACCTCTTTCTACTGAATGGTGTCACAATTGATGCCATTTTGAAAATAAATAACTACAGTATACTGAACCCTCACTTCAATACAGGCCTATGAAAATTGCGAGAACAATTGTCTTGTTCATGCGTCGTACGCGCAAGTCTAGATTTGCATAACCCATTTTTCGTTCGAGCAAAAAACTATGACATAAAAACAAACAAAAAAGTAAAGTTTGTTTTACTTAACGACGCCTCTAGAGCACACTGATTTTTATTTTATCATCGGCTATTGGACGTCAAACATATATGCTAATTCTGACATGTTTTTAGAGGACACCACTGCCACCAAACATTAATGAATTTTATAAGATCATTTGCTTAGTTAATGAAACCGATCGACGTGACATTAAATATTTTAACGGGTTGCACAAAATGAAATTGTATACCTGAAAAACATAAATTTGTGTTTACAACCCGAAAATGGGTTACGCAAATGTTCTATTCTCAAAGGCCTGCAATATTAAGCATTTGGTTAATAAAGTTACATGAGTGTGAAATAAGTGATCAACAAACACAGTCAAGTCTATGAAGTAACCAAACTTAACAGTTTGAAGAGATTTTTAATCAAAATGATGAATATTCTGCTCTCATAAGTTTTAAAAACAATTACGAAGGAACAAAGTAAAGTTTGTTTAATTTAACGACGCCTCTAGGACACACTGAACGAAAGAACGAAGATTTAAATTTCATTGCCAAGGTGCGTAAGCTGTCTCAAGAACTCTGACGTGTTCACCAAATTACTGCAGCCGTAGACAATTCGCTTGGGAACAGACCTGTGCTTGGAGTAGTCAATAAGGTTCTGATACTCGATGTAGTTTCCCCCTCCGACGAGGAACACGAATGCGTCTTGGTACGGCGACTTGTTCCTCGGCACGGACGAGCTATCTGCTCGGAGAAGCTTGGGGTCGAAATATCGGAACTCGTCGACATCCTGGTGCGACTTCATTTCCATCAGCGCGTCGACAATCCGCGTCGTCGGCAGACTGTGCTGCTTCACGGACAGATTCTTGACGCCTTCCATCACGAACTGGGAGCCTTTGGACACGAGCGTGGAGAACATGCTGACCGTGCTGATGCCACCGCCGCCGTACTGGCTGGGGGCCGCGGTCATCTTGGAGTACGCCTTCCACCGTCGGATGTACTGGATGGGCGCGATGTCGCAGTTGGCTCCTTGCAAAGCCACGCAGTACTGATCGATCTCCGCTTCAGACATGTGCGGACCGCACAGAAGCGCGATGACGAACAAACGAACTTTGTCTTCCGGGGTCCCCGCTTCTGGATCGGAAATCAAATCCATCAACGATTTGTCCAGCAGAGCTTTGCTCATCATTTTCTCTTCCGATTCAAAATAGATATCCAGTTTCCTGCCTTTGATCTGGTCTAGCAGTGCTGTAGCTATATTCGTGTGCATGTCTATCAGTCGTTTCTTTTCCAATAACTCGGGAAGCGAACTCACGGCCGACGTCAGTTTCGCGGTGTTGTCCGACAACATGCTGATAGCGGAGTCGTCTTCTCCTTCCAACCCCATCGCAGCTTTCAGCTTTTTCACTTCATCTTCCTGCGTTCTGTAAACATCCAGTTCCTTCTGTACGGCTTCAGCGACGGTCGGAAAAGGACTGCCTTTGTGCATTTGCCAAAACTTGTCACTCATGCTTAAGTCATACATTTTTTTCTTTTTCAACGGTCTCGGCGAACCCGCTTGCGATCGGATTTCAGAAATTTCTTCTATTTCCACACGGTTCAGCTTAAGGTCTAAAACATCATGAGCCAGTGCCTGGTACGTCCATGTGTGATGCAACATGGTTGCGAGATCAATGTTTCGATCGAGAAGAACCAGCAGAGGACGCTGAAAACTGAACTGACCAGGCATGCTTTCGGCTGCGAACAAGCTGTTTCTAGCATCCCGGATATTTTCTCGTAGTTTTTTGTCCAGTTTTTCTGCTATCATTTCCGCTGCGTTTCCACGTGGACATCGAATGATTGGAACGACACCTAGCGTAACAAACACAGAAAACATACTGTCAACTATCGTGTCCATTGTATGTTCTATTTCAGTATCCTTAACATCTCCCCGATTTATACTGTAATATGACATGGAATCTTTGTCCTGATGTCTGAGGATAAAAAAGTCATCCTCTAGAGATATAAAGTTGAGATACTGGTCGACTATTTTCACAATTTGCCCCACGTTGTTACTTTGAATCGCAGCACTGGCGATATCTTCCAACTTTTGACGCGACACGGCAGAGATGAAATTAAAATAATACGATTCGTAAAGCTGGTTGTTTAAATCTCGGCCTATTCTTTGAATGTTTTCTTCAGTTGGCATAACGAAATAAATCGCCGGTACGTCAGGGATGGGATCGCGGTCTGAATGTAGATTCAAGTGCAGAGTTACGCCAATGTCGCGCAAGTCTTTCACCGTTAACAAGGGAGATATTATGTCTTGACCAAACCTGTCGTAAACTAGGATTTTCCATTGCGGTTCCGACGATGACTGTTTTGTGGGAAGCTGGTTAAAGTTTAACATACGTTTCAAAGCAGCCGTCTGTTTTTCTCTCAGGGTGGCTGCCATTTTCGTAAAATGTTAGTGCTGACACCTACACGTGGCACTTCCGTGAATTTCGCTTGCGAAACAGTCTAATGTATAAAGGGAAATAATTCAACCATCGCAAAATGATTACAAAGAACGAGTCACCACAAAACGTTCAATATACGATACCCACAAGTCAAAATGGACTGAGTCCATGTAAATCGTGTATCGTTAAAAATCGAAACCAGCACTACATCATTAACAGATATATTTACATAGTTCTTGTTTTTAACAAATCTGAGAAGAAAAAAAACCTTCACATGAGAATACCTTTGGTGATTCACGAATGCATGCTAGCACTTGATTTCTATAATATGCAAGAGCGAAGTCTAGCTGAGTAGGTTGAACTAAAGTTTGTTTATTTAACGTCTCTAAAGCACATTGATTTTTATTTTATCATCGGCTATTGGACGTCAAATATACTGTAATTTTGACAAATGTCTTTTAGAGGAAACCTCCTGCCGCCACATAGGCTACTCTTTCCAATAAACAGGAAGGGATCTTTTATGCGCACTTTTCCATATACAGGATAGTACACACCACGGCCTTTGGTATACCAGATTGCTCGCTCCTCGTTGGACCTATTAAGTGGGTTTTGTTGCGTTCCAACCAGTGCCCCACAACTGGTATACCAAAGGCCGTGGTATGTACTATCATGTCTATGGGAAGGTGCATATAAAATATCCCTTGCTGCTTATCAGAAATAGTCGATGTGGCGGCATCGGTGTTTCCTCTAAAATACGTCAGAATTGCCATGTTTGACGTTCAATAGCCGTTGATAAAATAAAACCAAAGTGCTCTAGAAGCATCGTTAAATAAAACAAACTTTACTTTTTACTATCATGTGCAGATTTATTAACTCCGTCGGGAGTAACAGTCCTCCTAAAAGCAGTATAGAAAGGATGTAATATATTTTAGATGATCACCTTGGAGTGGCAGTCCTTCCATTGACGAGACACTCGAGGGTAGTTCACGGAAACGATCTAGACTATGCCGAAAAACCCTTTTGACGCTGCCTTGTACGGAGTTACGATTTTGATTAGGATAACAGTTTTGTCGTTCTGATTTGTTGTAACTTTTGGAATGAAAGGAAAAATCAGAAATGTTTTATTTAATAATATACACAACAAACTTTCATCGAATTGTGTAGATTCACAAAGGTCACGAGAGAGGAAACCCATTGCCACCACTTCAGAGATCTTTTAAATGCAAAAAACTAATAAAGTGTTTGTAATCAGTTGTTTGGCTTCCCAACTACTTATAGGAACAACAGTGTATCAATTAAATATTCCTATTCCTATTTCAGTAAAACTATATGTACTTACATTTAATAATTAAAGAATTATCTTTTATATTTGTGTTATGTTCAGTGGAATTCTGAACGTAAGGTAACTCCTATCTTAGCCAATCAGGAAGTCAGACAGATGCAAAGTAAACTAAAGTTTGTTTTATTTAACTATGCCTCAAGAACACATTGATTTTGATTTTATAATTGGCTATTGGACGTCAAACATTTGGTAATTCTCACATGTCTTTAGAGGAAAGCCACTGCTGCCACATAGGCTACTCTTTCCAATAAGCAGTAAGGGATCTTTTTATATGCACTTTCCCATAGACAGGATAGTACATAACATGACCTTTGGTATGCCAGTCGTGAGGCATTGGTTGGAACGGGAAAAGCCCAATTGATGGGTTCACCGAGGGGATACGATCCTGCAACCGCGACACCTCAGGTGAGCACTCAACCACCTGAGCTCGATCTCTCG
>JAUUEI010568024.1:0-11296 GCA_032274625.1 Depressigyra globulus
ATCGGCTATTGGATATCAACCAATGTGAATTTATTAATGTTGAAATTTTGTTTGTGTTTTGCATTACATGTTAAATCACGAGAAGGCGATAATGTAACTTTAAAAAAGCTTAATGTGATATTATCTCCTCTTCATCCACTGTCTAACAACGTTTACTAATACAAAATACAAACACAACTATACTTTTAATAAACTTCCGAAGCAACATATATTCTAGTTTCTTGTTTTGCTCGCCGCCATCTTTTCTTATGACTGTGCATGGGAGAAATATGGTACCGTCCCAGATTTAAATGGCATTCTGCCAAACAGCGTATAATCCACATGACCGAAATAGGTCATCTGGCTAATTGAAAATGAACAGCGCAACATCATATAGACAAAAGAGAACCTGGATATTTGTTTTAAATGATTAAATAAAAAACATTATTCTATACAATGTTACTTTGAAAATAATTTATGAATATATTTCTGTTACTAACCAGCGGTATGTTGTGGTTTATTTTAGGACAAGGAGCGCCCGGTGGTGGTGGATCAGCTGTATTAGAACAAGAGAACAAGGTGAAGTCGCATCACAATGAATCACTCGGACCACAAAGTGATCTGTCTGATGCCAAGGACAGGAAGGGCGAGGTTACCATCCACGAAGCGTCTGGACAAATACCACGTAACACAGATGCCAACGATGATGTTATTGTCACTGCCACTGCTGTTGTTGACCTGCAGATACAGGGACGGGTCTGTACCCACGAAGTTTACGGGCAAATGTCATGTAACACGGATGACAACGAGTATGCCATTGTTACTGCCAATGCTGTTGTTTCTACTGATGCTAAACGACACGCCGATGTCCCTAGCCATCCTTCTGTTCTTTCAGATGACGTGACCAGACATGGACAGTTTACTAACCGTGAACCTTCTAGACAGACATCAAACAACACAAGCAGCGCAGCAGCAGATAACTCTGTTCAATCTGTTGATGCTGGGCTAAGGGAGAGCACTCTACTCCAATTAACCAACGTGGGCTCTTTGTGCTACCTCACCAATGGTGAAAACGTCATCATTACCGGTGATACAGCAGGTGATGTATAATTAATGTTCATTTTTTGACGGATCAGATTAATAAAGACCTCTATTAGCAGTAATTATTACTTACTTAATGCACACTTGCTATTTCATTTGATATCCGTGTTGATATCAGTAATATCAGGGCTGACTTACAGGGTGTGCACTTTACAGTCGCCCGGTCGCCCATGGTGAGTCACAATAGTGTCGGGCAAGTCAAAATCTGATCACGTCTCACCCGGATGGCGACCGAAAATTTATTTTTTATTTATTGTTTTCAACTTGTTTCCAGTTAGTACCACTGCGACCAAAGCCATAAAATTATATAACTAAAACAAGTTCTTTTTCTTTCTTTTGTGTTGTTATTGTTTGTGTGATATGCTAAAATGTTTTTAAAGTGCAATTTAAGTAGGCCTGATTTCTATTGGGTTTTTTTAAAATGAAATTCGGTCACGCGCCATTCAAAAGTTGTACGGGCGAGTCAAAATGTTGCCCGATTGGCCAGTCAAAGAAAATGCCAAGTGCATCCTGGACTTGCGTAGAGATATGATTTTGATTATTGTAAAGTGTAGGCTTTCATAGCTGTATGTACCCACTGAGCTCTGTCCAATGCAGATTTATAATATCCGGCGGGAGCGGAAGTCCTCTTAAAAGTGATACAGGAATGATGAAATATCGTTTTCATGATCACCTAGGAAGTCAGTCCTCCCATAGACGAGGCTCTTGATGGTAGTTCACATAAACAATCACGACTTTGCCAAACTGCCCTTTTGTCTCTGCTTTGTGCAGAGAGATACGATATTGATTACGATAACAGTTTTGTCGTTCTGATTTGGTCATTCAGATATACTAAAGCATCGAGACCAGAAATGATAAAATGACAGTTGGCAGTAATGAGCCCATACGTTAAATATGACAAAATGTAACACTTTTCTGATGTGACCATCTCATCCACAATTATGACCGTTACTATTGCAACATTTGACCTTAGAATAGGGCCCCGTGTTACGAACCTACCTTAGTGCCAGAAATCACATTAAATGCCTAATATATCAAACGTTACGTTTTCCGATAGACAGCCCGTATTATTAAACAGACAACCTTAGCAAACAATCACCGTAAGTTACAATACATATTTACAATACTAAAAGGTGTGTACCTAGTGTAAGGTCTAATGTTGCCATAGTAAATGAATGCTAAGAAATGAAAAAGACGAATTCCAATACATATCACACGGATAATGATAAAGTGGAATACACTAGAGCAGGTATGTTTCAATTTTGTATATGTTCAGAGGTTAATAACCATCCCTAAGGAGATGGTGCTTTTAAAAGGTAATGCTGAACAATGTTTCTTGTATTCCATAATAGGCATATCTATAACAAACATTGACTTTAGTATTAACTTTTATATACATGTATACTCAAAAAAATTATTAAATGGCACTGTCATTGTATTGTTTACAAAGCAGTGCCTAGAAGCAGCTATCTGTACTAGTAAGGGTTTTGGTAGAATATATACTGAGGTAATAAGAATAAATTATCGTAATCAAAATCGTATCTCCACACAAGGTAGAGTTGAAAGGGTATTTTTGCCAAGGTCGTGATACATACAGCGATCACAGCTGTATATATCCACTGAAGTCTGTCCTGTGCTGATTACATGCTCACCTTGGAGTGGCAGTCCTAAAGGCAATGCACTCGGTATGAAATATCTTTTACATGCTCGTGTTGGAGTGACATTCCTCCCATGGACGAGACACTTGATTGTAGTTAATGGAGACAACTTTAGCCTTGCCGAAATGCCCTTCGAGACTTGTGTGGAGTTACGGTTTTGATAGCGATAACAGTTTTGTCGTTCGGATTTGTCTGTGTGAACTATCAAGTGCTTTGACTTTGGGAGGACTGAGACTCCAAGGCGAACATGTAGAATATATATCATCCTATCTGCACTGCTTTTAGAAGGACTGCCACTCCGGGATTTTATAAATTTGCACACGATATAGCTCGATGGATACATTCAGCTGTGACAGCATGCACATACCCATGAATCACTTTCAAAACAGTGATATCAGGTGTTCGCGAAAGGTGAGCATATCCAGTACTACTGGTGGCACCCGCCATGAGCACAACACACAGCTGTCAAATTTGTTTGTTTTTTGAAAAAAGGTTAATATGTACAATTAATTAACCAAATAGATGAAAGGAAATCAAAATATTGTTTTGCATCAGACATCATTTTGGTCAGTGAAGCCAGCATAAAACACTGGCTGAATGCAGCATCACTGGCTGTCAAGCTTTAGGGTTCCAAAGAAGACTTGATAGACTCCCAAGTCGAAACTTTGAAACACCGAACATGGATATCAGGGAGATGTGAACACAGATAATACATGTTTCACAAAAAAAGAAAAGAAATTGAAACAGCATGTACATAGTTAAAATAGGGTTTTGCATCAGACATCCACTTCATGTTTACTCTAGCTCCACAGTCCTATGGATGGTACAGGAAAGATATAATGTCCTAGGCATTGGCAATCTTCCTGTTGATGAGGTAATGTTTTAGTGATTCATGGAAGCAATCACGACCTTACAAAAATTACCCTCGTCTCTGCCTTGTATAGAGATACGATTATGATAGTAATACCTGTTTTGTCGAACAGATTAGAATATAATATAAATATTGAACATTCTGTTTGGTTCATTTGGTTCAAATTAATTTTTACGTCAATGTGTTTTAATGTATTTTCAGCAGATGCAATTAGAAACACAACTGAAAAACAGAACAAACTGGAAACAAAACCAAAGTCACCAGGTAAGTAATAATATCGGTGGATGATCATAATGCAGTTTCAAAGTACATGTAGTTTAGTTCTGGAGAGTTGGTCATCTGCTCATCACACGGCTGTTGATACCCAAAATGTCTGAATTCTAAAACTTATGTGCCAAGTGACCCCAAAATATCCCAATTCTAACCATTATGTGCCAAGTTAGCCCAAAATGTCCCAACTGAGGAATAATATGTTGAAGCAGAAACATACATGTATACGAATAACATTGATTTGCGGGCAGCATAGCCCAGTGGTACAGTGCTCCCCTTAAGGACGTTCGGTCTAGGATCGATCCCCGTCGGCTAACCACTGGAGTTTTTCTCAAGGTAATCCTGCGTTCAACGCCGATATAACATTTATTAAATCTGTTGAGTGCGTCATTAAATAAAATAAAAAAGTTTGCGTAGTTTCAAAAATTGCACATGTGTTTACACTGTTTAATATTTAATTTTATATGAGAATAAAAACTTGTATTTTATATGGCAGTAAAAACTTTTATTTTATGTGGCATATCTCAGCCCAAGATGTCCAAATGATAAAATGGGTCGAGCACTGCTCAGGATGTCCAGTCCAAAAGATCCCACGTGGGACGTATTGGGCAATTAGGACATTTTGGGCATCAGCACTTAGAGGACATCACCACGAGAAGACAAAACTAGAAAGAAATGATTTTATAGATGGTCGCCGGAAGACAATCCCTTTATTTAAGGTAACCGCACAATAAGTTACAGGGGTGCACAAATCGGTTGTCCGCGCGCCCATGACAACCACAAAATGTTGTGGGCAAACAATCTCAAATGGCTGTCCCACGTGCAACCAAGAAAATCATTTCGTTAACAATATCTGCTAGCAAAAGGTGATCATATAAACAAATTGCACAAGTCCTTGATTGACAGCCAATATAAATATTATATTTCTCAATATCCTCCTTAACGTTGCCATCTAATCGGCGTTTACTGTGCATGGTTTTGGAAGAGCCATATGCCAGATTTTTCGTCCCCACACTAGTTTGTTTCCGCCAATTCCTGCTACAATTTTTTTCCCTTTTCACTCTAATACCTTGATGACGACTTGTGCTACAGAGTTTGAAGTTTTGTGAAGATCCGACAAGCTTTAGAAATTATAGTCTTTGTGTAGGGAATGTGGTCCCAGCATTAATGTTATGATAGTGAGGGGATATAATTATAAGTCCAATTTATTAAAGTTTTATGACTGACAGTCAAAGCAATGATGAGCTGTAAAACTTAATAAAACTGATAAATAATGATAATAATACAAATATTTAAGATCTAGTTCTTCATTTAATAGTTTAAAATGATATTCATAAACGTTAAAATTATGAAATACGTGGGCAACCAAGAGATGATGTTGGGCAACCAAACTTTAGCTACCAGTTGCCCACCGGGCAACCATCAGAATTTCACATTTGTTCACCCCTGCAGTTAAAAACACGCTGAGTTATTTCCCTTCATCATTTTTTTTTTAAGCAGACAAGATTTTTGTGACCAGGAATTGGATATGCTTTAATATCACTATGGTTGATAGCCATCACAATTCTGAGTAAAACAAAAAGCCAATGTGGATCTTGCTCGCTAGTTAATTACAATACATTTTCATGTGTTTCTACGATCATAATTAGTGGACTTATACCTACCCATTGAGCCCTGTAACGCCGCATATAGCGTGCACCATATATCCCACACCTGTGAGCGAAAAAGCATCGTTATACTGCATAAAGAGTAAATGAAGATTCTTGATCCAGCCGTTCTTACATGTAAGTTGTTAGTTGTTAATCAGAAATCGCTTAACTTCTCAAGATTTATGTGACAGTTCATCTGCTTGTAAGGGCCAACCCTAATATCAAGTCTGTTTGAAAGAAAACAAATTATCTCGAGAAGCCCTTTCTGTCACAGCCATCTGTGATAAAAGGTCTGGCTGCCTTACACGAGCAGTTTGTGATGGTACCCACTGACAAAGCCTACAACAACATAACCATCATGTCTAAGCACCATTACATCAATTGTCTCCTAAACGATCTTTGTATTGACAACAAATCAATTAGTGCTACATATAATGCCAGTATGTTCCCGCAGAATGAAATATGTCATAACCATGCATCTGTTCTTCGCAAGTTTGGTTTGAATCTATAATCAGAAGACATGTCCATTCCTCTTCTGTATTGGTTTCCAAAACTTCATAAGAATCCGTACAAGGAGAGATATATTGCACCACCAAATCCTTAACTCAAAAACTAACCATTATCCTTACTACTATCAGGGATGGGCTTTCCATTTATTGGCAAAAGGTTTCCGAGACAAGTGGTATTAATCATATGTGGATTCTCAAGTACTCCAAAGATTTACTTAAAATTATTCAGTCTCAATCCAGATCAACGTTCACCAGTGTTAAAACTTTAGATTTTTCAACCTTATATACAGCGATCCCTCACAACAAACCTATCGCGGCGCCACCCCCGGCGCCGATGCAGACCGTGGCGCCAGTACTCACTGTGTCGCCGGCATTGGTTTTGCGCCATATTTCCAAGGCTCCGACCGGAGCTCAGGGGAGTATGATGGAAGCCAGACTATTATGACTCCGGCTGGAGCTCATTGTAGTTTGGAAGCACCGTCAATGACGGAGTGCCGGGAGTCGGGTCACGTGACGGACTTTACATTGCGGCGACGGCGGCGCTGGTGTGCGCCAACCCCGTTGTCGACAGGGGCGGTGTGACGGGTTCGTTGCGAACCCAGTCTACCAAACCTGGGTCGGGTATTATCATTGGTACAGACCCAACCAATATTCATAGATAGGTGGAGGATACTACGGTCCATGGTCCCCCATATGAATATGTGTATCCCGAGGGTCCGGTGCGCCCGTCGAAGGATACTGAGCCTGCAGAGGAGGGAGTTCCTGCGACCCCAATGCCGGCACTTGTTTGACCGAGGGTGGGGTTCGCAGAGGTATCCATGCGCAGGCAATGTGTGGCCACACACGCAGGCCGCTCCAGGGCAACCCCAGGAGCCAGCTTTTGATTTCCAGGAAACGATCTTACCCAAGTGGGATGTTTTCCTGGTTTTACATGCATTCAAGGGTCCGCCTTATGAGCCGCTACGATTCGCCAGTCTTTGGTCTTTGACCTGGAAGACATTATTTTTGGTCTCACTGGCGGCATGCCGCCATATTAGTGAGATGCATGCATTTCTGCATGACGTAATGGATTATAACATGGATGATTCAGTTACACTTCGGACCGATCCGGTGTTTGTGACGAAAAACCAGGTGCCAGGGGAGGCGTTTCCCCCGACAATCATTCATAGTCTTTCCCGTACGTTGTCCGCTGACAATTCAGATAGACTTCTTTGTCCGGTTTGTTCATTGAAGTATTATCTACATCGTACGAGGCAGCGCCGTCGTGGGAAAAAGATATTGTTCATCTCTTATACGAACCAGGCAGGCGATGTGAATAAGAATGCTTTGTCTAGATGGATTGCGGCCACCATCAAACTGGCATATGAGATGTCTCCAGATCATGTTTTGTGACATTTTTCTGTGAGATCTCATGAAATCAGAGCGATTTCAGCATCCCTAATCTTTCACGATTCGTTGGATATATTTAAAGTCCTGAATGCTGGAGTTTGAAAGGGTCGACATACGTTTGATCGGTTTTACTTCTGCGACATGGCGGTGGGTCCTGACGGCACCCACAGAATCCAATCTGTCTTTGCGGCACAACAGGTCGCGTCGGTGCGTAGAGCTACGAGAAGGGGGAGACCCTTGTTTCGGCCAGGCTCCAGCGGAAGTCGGAACTTGAGATATAATCCCAACTTCCGATACACTGGATGTTGTTGACTGTCTGGGGGCAGTCAAGGCATTTTGTTCATCCCCTGAGGAGATGTTTTCCCTCCTCTATTTAGGGGAATTTTGTTTCAAAATTCGAACATTTAGTTACTTGGACAAAATTGTCCATGGTATGACGTGGATGTCTAATCACCATGTTATCACTAAATGACAAACTTTTTCAAAAGTTTTATACCTGGTAAGGCTTGGCAGTCTAATCGAACGGGTAAGTCCTCTTTTTCTTATCTCCTCCTAGTAGTGTTGAATTCTTGTGATCTAACATTGTCATTTCACGTTATAGCATTTTTGTGTTAGCACGTAAGTTGAATAAGACTATTAGAAAATTTGTTTCTAATTTTCATTATTATTCATACTTACCTAGTGCTAACACAACAAAACGTTACCCCTGGGAGGACTTCCTAGGTTCGGTCAGGTTGACTTTGAACCGAAGAGGAAGCTTAGTCTCACATTGGCGGTACATATTTCCGCTATGGGGAGCCAGTTCTGCAGCAATAAGGTTATGACTCAGTACGTATATCATTTCTATTGTGTTAGCACTAGGTAAGTATGAATAATAATGAAAATTAGAAACAAATTTTCTAATATTAACCAATTACACAAAACATTAATGTCAGTGGTTTGCATCCGCGAACTGGTCACAATTGCCAGCAACATACAAGTCATACAGTCAAAACTGGGTGCTGCTTAGCTCATGTTTAGGTTCATAATATGTGGCGTTATCATGTAGCAAATTCGAATGACAACTGTTATAGAAATCAAAGCCGTATCTCTGCACAATGGAGAGTCGAAAGTCTTTTTTTGGTGAATTGCTTGTACCAAAATGGACTTGACAGCTGTATGCTGTGATCATGACGTGTGCCACCAGTGGGGAAGGATGTGCTCACCTTTCGCGAACACATGATATCATCACTGTTTAGGCAGTGATTCATAAGTGCATTCTATCACAGTTGTATGTATCTGCTGAGCTCTGTCATGTGGAAATTTACAAAATCCTGTGGGAGTGGCAGACCTCCTAGAGGCGATGCAGTAGGGATAACATATCTTTTACATGATTGTTTTGGAGTGGCAGTCCCCCCATGAACGTGACGCTTTATGGTAATTCATGGAGACAATCACGACCTTGCTAATATCTTTTACATGATCATCTTGGTGTTGCAGTCATTCCATGGATGAAGCACTTGGTTGTAGTCCTTGGGAGGACTGCCACTCTAAGGTAATCATGTAAAATAAATTTACACTCCCTTACAGGTGTGATAGCCAGCATTCATGAATCACTGCTTAAACATTGATGATATCAGGTGTTCATGAAAAGTGAGCATATCCTGCCCCGCTGGAGGCACTCTTCATGAGTACAGCATACAGCTGTCAAGTATATTTTTTGTAAAAAAGGTTAATATGTACTAGCGTTTCACCAAAAAGATGAAAAGGCATCTTTAAAGTTAAAATAAGGTATTGTTTAGACCAGTGCACGTGACAATGATTATGATTCGATGGGATAACTATTGACCGTTAAAAGTATGATTTGGTTCATTTGGTTCAAATTCACTCATACATTCCTTGCCTCAATATATTTTCAGTAGGTGACATTACGAAAACTACTGAGAAACAGAACAAAGTGAAAATGAAACGAAAGAAATCATCTGGTAAGTAATAACATACATTTAAACTGTGAAATGGTACATGAAGTCCATTTGGATATGTCCTCGTTTTACAGTTGGGATCAAAACCTTGGCTCTCGATCCTATTTGGGTAATATGGTATCGTTAATAGATTGTATTTTTTGTGTGGTTATTTTGGGACGTGAATTTGTTAAACACAGATACACTATTGGTAAAACCACAGTGGATTTTATCGTCATATATTAGGAAACAAAATTGTACAATGCTAGCCACTAATGTTCCTAATAAGTAGGGGATATTAAAAAAATAACAATATAACAGAGATTTTAAGACACAAACAGTCATGTGACGTGGGAATGGCATTATTGATTTTAGCGAGAATAGTGAGATAGGTCACAGTGAGACGCAGTGAACAGGAGTGGTGCTTATCAATTAGACGTTTTCAATAATTGCATTACTAACAGGTGAAAACCCCGCATTTCGCATCCAATAACATTTTTGGGATGTTATATTCCTCTTGGAGTGCGGTGCCTAATTCTGCCAAGTTGTTGAGACAACATTGACATTCTTGGTAACGTCCTCCGATGATGTATTATACGTCCTCAGTGGGTGAAATGTTTTACTTCAGGTCTGGCCACGGCAGTGTATGTTCTGTTGCTGCAGGTACATAGTGACTAGTGGTGAGTAAGGACGTTGTCTTCCTGAATATCAAAATGAAATGTAAGCCATTATTATTATAAAGAGCAGAACGATCGGCGCAAAGGTGTAGTGACCATAGTACTGCCCAGTGACTCTCACACGAACAATTTGCAGCTGGGTTCGGGCAATTATGATGATGTCACCCCACACTATGACTGATCCAGCTCCAAATTGGTTATGTGGAACAGTGTAGACGTTAATGTAACTTTCATTTGTGACGTCGTCAGACCCACGTTTGTGGATCATGGAAGTTTAGTATGAATCTAGACTCATCTTAAAACATTACCCGAGACCAACGTCTGTTACACCAATGTCTACGATGTGTACACCATTTGCGTCTGGCAGCAATGTGTCCAACAACTTCGCTACCAGAACGATATGTCATTGTTTAAAATCGGCATAGGATAAAAAGACGACACTCAAGTATGGATATTTTACACTAGCTGAAGTATATTTGTTTTTTTTTACAGCTAGATGGCTGTGAAACAATTTCGTACCTTGATTTTTATATTGTATTATAGTGTAGGTAATTTTAACTTTTAATTGTTAACATTTTATTATAGTTTTGCTTTGACGATTATTTTGCACTATTCTTTTCCAGGAAAACAAAGTGTAAAGTCCCTCAATATGAAGTGTAAGTCATTATTATTATTATTATTATTTTCATCACCATCATCATCATGTGTGTGTGTATATAATATATAGACGTTTCTTTTAAGCTTGAGATTATATAATAAAGAGATTAATAGTCTCGTGTGTTTCAATATCATCAACATCCTGTATTAGGAATAAAAAATCGCCTGCGTGCAGACATGCCAGTATTACCACTTGACCACCGAGACTTTAGTAGTAAATAACGTTCATGGTTTAATGGTTCCTTCTTTTACACACTTTCTTTCTTGGATTCTTAATTTAAAACTAATGCTATTTTTCTCAAACAAGCTAAATCCAATAATATCTAGAATAAGGTTAACATTGTACAACATTCTAGCCAATAAGGCGTATTTTCAAATAATGACCCTTAACTGCCAGGGATTCAGGGACCCAGAAAAGAGAAGGGTCATATTAAATTATATTAAATGTAAGAAATATAACATTTATTGTTTACAAAATACACATTTTTCGATAGAATTAGAACTGTATATCCAGACTCGGTGGGGATTCAAATGTTTTTTTAATTCGTATTCTTCAAACGCTAGAGGAACAGCAGTTTTGTTTAATAATAATTTTG
>JAUUEI010568246.1:0-11295 GCA_032274625.1 Depressigyra globulus
ACCTCTAGAGCATATTGATTTTTATTTTATCATTGGCTATTGGACATCAAACATATGGTAATTCTAACATATGTCTTTAGAGGAAACCCACTGATGCCAAATAGACTACTCTTTCCGAAAAGCAGTTAGGGATCTTTTATATGTACTTTCCCATGAGGCACTGGTTAGAATGGAAAAAAGCAAAATTGATGGGTCAATCGAGTTTTGATCCTGCGACCGCAGCACTTTAGGTGTGCGCTCAACCGACTGAGCTAGATTCCACCCCTCTTATATGGGGAAAGGCATATAAAGGATTCCTTGCTGCTAATAAAAAGGGATTGAGATCATCCTAGTAAAACCAAACATTCCTGGATCAACATAGCTGACTGGAGCAACCCACCAAATACAGAATGGTACACTGGAGGAGAGGAGTCACCGGCTGTAGCCTCTCAAAGGCTAGCCCTTATTAGGGCTGGAAAGGTTTATAACCCAACTTTAAAGTGGGAAAAAACACTAATTATATACTGCAATTACCTTTAGGACCGAACCGATTGAAACAACGCACAACTACCACAGGAAATTTAACTTGTGTCGAATCATTAACTTTTAGCATAATTCTCCTACTGAGAAAAGTCAAAAATTTGCTTCCACCTCCTCTTTCATTAGTTACGCTTCCCAGATCGGGCTGTCGTGCTTCTTCAGTGCCAAGTCGCGAGACTCCCCACCCCCCTTATACCCCCCCTAACTCCAATCCTGGGAAAGGGGCTGGCCAACACCAGAACCAGCACCAGAACCAGCACCCAGGACCGGCATCCTCTATAACAGCCTGGCTCTGAATGTGGACGTTAAACAAATAACCTGACCTGGCTAATAGAAAACTATTTCCTCTGATTACCTGTTTCAATGATCAAGTCTTTGATATCCAGGAAATCAATTTACTCTAGTGGTGTCACTTAACAAAGCAAACTAACTTTTTAACTTACAGAGTGGTGGATCAGGTTTCCTCTCTCAATATCTTTATGGTTCTTAACCATATGAATGACGCCACTGTAACTGTAAATAAAACGTGTTGACTGCGTGATAAAATAAAACACTTCTTTCTTTCTGAAAGTTCTGAAATTCTTTACTGTCATTGGAATAAATTTTCAGTGTTTTGCATAAATGAACATTTTACTGCATTCATATGTTTGGGCATTCCTTTCTTACACATTAATATACTTTTTTTATTATTGTTTCAGTAATAATGGGGTTGATTCAACTATGAATTACTTGGGTTGTTGGACCCAAACAGTAAAAATTATCTCATTGGTAAATAAGAAAAGCCATCTATTTTTATTAAGTGCTTATTTAAACTTAAACTTGAGCAACATATTTTCTGGTTTTGTATCCAGACATAACAGATTTCAGGAAAATTTAAGTCTTGTTTCTTTTCTCATCAAAACACATTTCTCTTCTGACCCAAACACATTTCTCTAAGAATGGAAGCAATCAGTTTGTTTGTTCTTGGTTTGTTTCTTAAGACAAGGTGTAGAGTAAAAACAAAGCCTGCTGTGAAGGTGTTATAAACAGCCATATGGATAACAGTATCATGACCAGGGCAAGCTGGTGGTATAAAGTGTTGTGTGGTCTGCTTTTAAAACTGTCTGCTCTAATCGTTATTTCACAAACATGGTCAAGTCTTCATGGATTATATCAGATATTGTAGCCCTTTACAAATGTCTACAAGTTTCAGGTAATAGTTTATAGATAACCATTAGAAGATAGTAGTTTTTTGAATATCAAAATTAATGTATTGTTATCTCTGAATATGTGTGCTATTATTGACTTACTGTTTATTCATTAACTTTTTTTTTCAATTCAATAATTTTTTCTATTTGTCGTTTTGTAATCCATGACCATTTCAATATGAGTTAAATTTAAATTTTAAAATATTTGTATTTTTTAAATTAATTTTACTATATTTAGAGACTAGTGTGTAAATAAGTAATTTAAATATCACAATTGGAAGACCCTTTAGTTGGAAAGAGGTAGCCTGGACAAAGTGATTTGGCCCTTTAGTGTTTTTAATTGAGTTTAATTAAACATTAAATGTTTCATTAAATGGTAGATTTTTTCAACTTATGAAACAGTTTACCAAACTGAGAACCTTTTTTTAACTTGTAATTTTAATAGGTCTAATTACAGTTATAACAGGAATAAGTCGAGGAAGATGGGTTTCAATAATATAATGTATTGTTCAGATGTTTATTGTATTTTACTGTAGAATAAAATAGTTATATTTTTCTAACTGGAATCTTTTTGTTTGCAGTAACTCCTCGCAAGAAGGGGTCTATAGGTGACATCGATGGAATTTCTCCAAACAAAGTGGAAAGAAGACGTAGTGAGAAAGAGAAGAAACCATCTTATGATATAGGAAGTAAGTTGATTAATTTCTTAAATTATGTTTTCTGTTCCAACCAGTGTCTCCGAACTGGTAGGCCAAGGGCAATGGTATGAACTGTGCTGCTAATGAAATTTCATTGGTTTCCTCTGACCTTGTGGCACAATGACCAAATGTGTAACATCTAATAGCTGTTGATTAATAAATCAATCAGTTGTAGTGGTATCATTAATATTTATGTTAATTTCCACTGACCAGCAGTGCCTCAAATGCAGTTTATAGTTTTCTGTCAGAGGCAGTGGGAGGGGAATTGCATGTGAAATACCCGGGGTTACCAGCTGAAGAACTGTGTATGCATCAGTGTATTTCTCATTTGTTTGTTGTCTGTTTGTATTTATATTTGTGTTTAAATATTCAATAATAGTCCAGGCACACTATACTTGGCACACACCTCAGCTGTCATGGCAATCTGTTTAGGACAAGTCAAGTCAAGTCAAGTCAAGTCAATTAGTTTTATGTGCACTTTCAGAGCAAGCTGTTGTAGCACACGCCTGTCCTGGGCACACACTTCAGCTATCAGAACTGTCTGTCCAGGACAAGTTTTATTTTGTTAGGGGTTAGTATTAACCCTGTTAGAGGTTAGAAAGAGAAAAAAGGGTGTAGTGGTCTTACACCTACCCATTGGGCCTATAAAAACCCACTCTGTGTTGGAGCCGGTACCAGGATACAAACCCAGTACTATGCCGCCGAGGCCGGTGTTTAATTGTCAATATATAGTGAGAGGGAAGATGATGTAGTGGACTTACACTTGCCCACTGAACCATTATAAACAGCTTTACTGTTGTATATGGTACTGAAATGCCTAAGAGACCTAAGTTCTGATGGCTTATTAGCCATGGCACCACCAAGGCCAGTTTGACTATACTTCAAGAATTATTGTTTATAAAACGAGACCTGTTGCTTCTAACTTAAGAAAGTAGTGTGTTTATGGCAGTGTTTCATGTGTCACACTATCTATAGGCTCAGATAAGTACCTGTTTTCTCATTACTGATGTAATGAGTGCTTTTTATTGCTGTTTAATTACATAGTTCCTAATTATTGTGTTAACGGAGTTCCTGTCTTTAATTATATAGTGATGAGCATGTGGTAGCTAGTGCACAGCAGTGCAAGTGTGTTGTCCTTGGTTAGAACATGGGTGGGATTTAACACAGTTGGTTGAACGCTCGCCTGAGGTTCTTGGGTTCTTGGATCAAATCTCTTTTAAGGACCCATTTTGATTTTCCCCTGCCCCAACCAGTGCCCCATGACTGGTATATATACCAAAAGGTTTGATATGTGCATTCCTCTCTGTAGCCATTGTTTTTTTTCTAGCTGTAAAACCATACGTCTGACTTAAATATAACTGTTAATTAAAAAATGTTTTGAGTGCGTTGTTAAACAAATTTTAAAAAAACCCACCCCCAAACCCATTCCTCTCTATGGGAAAGTGCATACAAAATATCCCTTGCTGCTTTTCTGGTAGGAATAGCCCATGGAGTGGCTACAGCGAGTTTCCTCTCTCATGATCTTAGTGGTCCTTCACCATAAGTCTTAACACTGATATACCTAGAAATAAAATTTGTTGAGTTCATTGCAAAAAACCCCACATTTCTTCTTCTTTAATCGACTTTTATCACAATCCTATATGGCATACTGGCCAAGCCATCAACCTTAAAGGTGATAGGTATCAAGTTCACTTTCCAGTACTTTCCAAGAGTTTCTTTTTCAACTGTCTTCTAAGATCTCTCGCCGATCACTAACAATTTCTATTCAATTCAGTTTATTGCAAGATACCAAACAATATGGAATGAGGAAAACCAACTGTAAATTAAAAAATAACTTTAACCCTAATAGCGGAGATATGTGCCCATGACAGCATGTTTGAACTTTAAGTGAATTGAAACATGAAAATAAAAAAAATAAAAAAATAGTTTTTTTTGTTTAACGATGCACTCAACACATTTTAATTTACAAATGTAAATATGGTTATATCGGCGTCGGACGCATGATGATGTTGAGAAAAAAGCCCAGTGGTTAGCCGACGGGGATCGATCCTAGACAGACCGTGCATCAGGCGGGCATTGTACCACTGGGCCACACTGCCCGCCCACATGAAAATAAATGATCTGACTTCTTTACTTCATGCATTTTACTGTAAACATACTGCAATGTGTTATTTTCACAAATACACAACTTACGCATGTTCGTGACGTTTAAATTTCGCGAATGACCGTTTGACTGAAAAACATCACCTTACCAGGAAAATAATGTGTGTGTATAAATTTCGCGATTTGATGTTTGCCGCGAACAATGCGAAATAAATATGCAAATGAATTTTTCCCGGTTTACAGTATGTTGCAATGAACTTAATATTAGGATAAATTTTTACATGAAAGCCCTTAATATTTATAGACATTATCAGGGGATAAATAAATTTTTACATGGAAATGCTTAATATTATAGATCTTACCAATGCCATGGATAGTCAAAAAAGTAAAGTTTGTTTTATTTAGCGACGCCTCTAGAGCACATTGGTTTTTATTATCATCAGCTATTGGACATATGATAATTATGAAATATGTCTTTAGAAGAAACCCGGTGCCACCACATAGGCTACTCTTTCCGATAAGCAACAAGTGATCTTTTATGTGCACTTTCCCATAGTGCCGTTGATAGAAATGTGAACATAAGCTGATGCAAGCTTGGACTGGTTTCTTTACTTGATGTATTTTTATGTTAACAAAGTTGGATGCTGATCTTGGCAGACAACTGAGCTATCTGAGCTGTGTCCTAGTTGTTAGTGGTTAGTATTAGTATTAGAGAAGAGGGTGTAGTAGCCAAACACCTTATCTATTGAGGCATTTAGAAACTTGCACAGCATTGGAGCCAATAACAGGATCTAGTACCTACCAGCTTGGACCATTAAAGCCAGTAATCATATTATATGCCCAGAACATCATCCTTGAATTCTACTTGGGAGCGGGATCTAGCTCAGTCAGTTGAGTGCTCGCCTAAGGTGGCCAGGTCACAAGATCGTATCTCCTTGGTGGACCTATCAATTGGGCTTTTTTCCATTTCAACCAGTGCCCCACGACTGGTATACTAAAGTCCATGGGAAAGTGCATATAAAAGATATGTTGCTGTTTATCAGAAAGAGTAGCCTATGTGGCAGCAGCAGGTTTCCTCTAAAAACATATGTCAGAATTAACATGTTTGACGTCCAATAGCCAATGATAATAAGAATCAATGTGCTCTAGAGGCATCATTAAATAAAACAAACTTTACTTTTCTATTGGAATATGATTATGAATAAAAATGGCTATATATATATATATATATATTAATCTCTTCTAATTGCTCAACAGTCTACATGCAATATTGCTTGCTCTGTTGTTCTAATAATGGCCTGTAGACTTACACTTAGCAAACTGTCAAATCTGGATATGAAAATAATAAACCCAGGTCCCTAATTAACATGTTAATCATAGCACCCATGTTCTTAATTAACACTCGCTGCTAAATTTAGCATGTTATTTAATTAGGTTAGATGAAAGGCAAAGAACACAAGTATGTGTTAATTTCCTAACAGAAATCTTTTATCCTTGTTGTTAACAAGCTGAGGTTCAACAATAGCACGGTTAGAGAATTGATTTTAATTGTATTGTAGTTCAGCATTTATTCAGACTTTAATATTTCTTCTGGCTATGGCTTAACTGTATATAAAAACCTCATGGAATGAAAATATGTATCAATGTTTAACGACCTCCCAGCATGAAAATATATTGGCTAATTTGTAACAAATAAAGGTAAAAAGATGAAAGAATTAATGACATACACAAATTTATAATTAAATTAATCGCTTTAAAATAAAAAAGAACTGTGAAAAATACAATATTGCAGATATTGATAAAATTTGTGATAAAAAAACAGATGCTTTCAAACCAATCCCACAACATTTTGTTTTCCAAATATGCGTATCTATTTCTGGATAATCATATTTGGTTTTCTTGAGGGGCAGGATCTAGCTCAGTCAGTTGAGTACTCACCTGAGGTGCCGCAGTCGCAGGATTGAACCTCCTTGGTGAACCCATCAATTGAGCTTTTTCCGTTCCAACCAGTGCCCCACAACTGGTATATCAAAGGTTGTGCTATGGGAAAGTGCATATAAAAGATCCCTTGCTGCTTATAGGAAAGAGTAGCCTATGTGGAGGCTTTGGGTTTCCTTTAAAGACATGTCATAATTACCATATGTTTGACATCCAATAGTCAATGATAATAAAAATCGATGTGCTCTAGAGGCATCATTAAATAAAATAAACTTTACTTTTTGGTTTTCTGATGTATCTTGGTTGGATCATTACAAATTTCAATTTTAAAATTAAAAATATAGTGGTATTTATAAAGTTTTTCATTTTGGTAACTAAATTTCACACATTAAACAATTAAAATATTAACATGTAATAGTAATAAAATAAATGTATTTGTTTAAAACAATTTATGTATTTAGCGTTATTGAAGAACAAACCATGCCTTACTGTAGTAAACCGTACTTGTTAAAATTTAATATAAATGAGTACATAACAGAGTTAACAAACAAGTTTTTTGAAACAAATAAACATGCATTAAAGAACTGAGTATGCGGAGAATGTTATTGGAACTAATATTGGCGCTAGATGTTTGTGTTCTTGAGAAGTCCTTGGTTATCAAGTGCAGTCTGTTTTCTCTTACTTCTGGAGTGCCTCATTCTGGTCAAGCAGGCGGCACCCTCCATTATAAAAATATTTGAAGCATATTTTGAATATTTTATAAGAATGTTGGAGCTATTTTTCTTGTTTTCATCAACAAACATCTGTCAACTGCAGTATATAATTACAATTTCCCAGATAGGTTCACCTTTCAGGTAGGAAATTTAAAACAAATTTTAGATTGTTTGTTTGTTAGTCAGGTTGAGGTATAGCTCAGTGGTAGAGTGTTCACCTGAGATTTGATGAGTTGTAGGATCAATTCCTCTCAACTGATCCTTTAGGGTTTTTTAATTATTCTCATCAATGTCTGCTTTAACAAAGGCCACGGTATGTACAGTCTTGCTTACCTGCTGTGTTGTGAGATCAGTAACTTATGTAGTGACAGATTGTTTATTCTCTAATTTTTAAACAAATGGTTTTAAAAAGGTTCAGTTGGATATTAAAAAGTTATGTTTTAAAATATCTTGTTCTTTTTTTTCAGTATAGTTCAATTCATTTCAACTTTATGTCTGTGCTTATATCAAATCAATTCATTTCAACTTTATATCTGTGCTTATATCAAATCAATTCATTTCAACTTTATGTCTGTGCTTATATCAAATCAATTCATTTCAACTTTATGTCTGTGCTTATATCAAATTAAGGTTCAAGCATGCTGTTTTAAGTCAGTATGTTAGAATACCTTTTTTTTTTAAATAAAGAAATAAAAATAAAATAAAGTTTGTTTTATTTAACGACACCTTCAGAACACATTTTTATTTTATCATCAGCTATTGCATGTTAAACATATGGCAATTCTGACATATGTCTTTAGAGGAAACCTGCTTCCGCCACATAGGTTACTCTTTCCAATAAGCAGCAAGGGATCTTTTATAAGAATTTTCCCATAGACAGGACAATATATACCATGGCCTGTGGTATACCAGTTGTGGGCCACTGGTTGGAATGGAAGAAAGCAAGAAGAGTAAAGTTAAAGTTTGTGTTGTTTAATGACACCTAGAGCACTTTGATTTATTAATCAGTAGCTGTTAGTGGTGTTACATAAGGTCATTTTGACGTGTAGTCAGAGGAAACCTATCAATTGGGCTTTTTTCTGTTCCAACTACTGCCCCACGGCTGGTATACCAAAGGCTGATGTTGTGTATTGTCCTGTCTATGGGAAAATGCATATAAAAGATCCCTTGCTGCTTTTATCGGAAAGAGTAGCCTATGTGGCAGCAGCAGGTTTCCTCTAAAAGACATGTCAGAATGATCACATGTTTGACGTCCAATAGCCGATGATAAATAAAAATCAATGTACTCTAGAGGCATCATTAAATAAAACAAACTTCATTTTCAGAGGAAACCTGCTACAACTTTCTGTTACTAGCAAGGGATCATTCATATATACTTTCCCATAGACAGAACAATACAGTACTTATCACACACAGCTTTTGATATACCAGTCATGGGGCACTGGTTGGAATGGGAAAACCCCAACCAATGAGCCCACTAGGAAGTTCGATCTTGCCACCCAACAGGCGACTGCTCAACCAACTGAGCCAAATCCCACCCCAAAATAATCTTAATAGCATTTTCTGATTTGTCTACCAAGTCTGATAATATTTCCTTGCTAAAGGAAAACTCATTAAATATTTAATCTTCAGCCAATTTACCAGAAAACGAAATGTGTAACTACAAACATCATCATACAAAATTAGTAGTTGCATTACCATGAAATCAGAAGTGTCTAAAATGTTAGTTTTAGTCATAATTTTGTTTCAGTTATTCATTTTTTGTTATAATAATAAAAACTAGTATGGCATGCTTAATCAAATGGTCTATATAGCATGAGGATTATTGGTGGTGCAGAAAATTAAATAGCATATACAGATTGAGTATCACAAAAACTGAAGTTCTCGATGATAATGCTAAGCAGAAACAAAAAGTCTGTGCAGAGTGAGTCCTAATAATATTACAAGTCTTAACTCTTTCAAATTATGCATAATATATTAATAAACAGTTTGATACATTATGTCACATGTTGGCAGGATCTTACTCCAATTGGTTGATAGCTTAGGTGTGTGCCCAAGACAGTGTGCTTGAAACTGAATTGGATATTAGCATGAAAATCAAGTCGCAGTGAAATGAAAGAGATAGTGTTAATACTGAATTACTACAAAACAATAAGAAATATTGCTTCATTTTTTTAAAAGTCTTTGTAGTGTATTATCCATCTCTTTTGGGGGGTGGGGTGGGTGGGCAGCATAGTCCAATGCCAGACACATGGTCGGTCTAGGATCGATCCCCGTCAGCTAGTCATTGGGGGTATTCTTGATGTAATAATACATCTAACACCGATATAACCATAATTAAAATGTGTTGAGTGCTGTATTTCATAACAATAAACATATTGTTACACATTTTTACCATTTACCAATAAATCTGGATTCTCCTATCGTAATACCTATTGTGACATCACATTTTACATAATCTGAGGTTATTGTAATAATTTGTTGAGTAATAATAACCATTAAGACATGGTTGATAAATGTAATGAAAACATATATAATTAAAAGCTGCTACAACAATGATTGTGTTATCTTAGTCTGTACTTCACACCTAATGTGTTAAAACACCACTCTATTCATTAATACCTGCTTGGTTCCTAACTGGCTGTATTTCACACTGGCCATGTTGGTTTAACAAGGAACAGTTTGTTGTGTAACATCCTTCCACAGACCGGTTTTCTCTGCAGTTATTTGTATGTCTAGCTTGGGAGTTAAATTAGAATGGTGGAGACCGTCTCCATTCAACAAAGCTAGGTTTAACATTACTGGAGTGGTTAATGAAAATATAAAGAAAATATTGGTTTGGCTACAAAGCTAAAAGGTTATGCACGTTGACTGAGGACCAATAGCCAATTGAATAGAGGAATCTTGTTTTATTGCTGGTTGTTGAAACCATATAGCTGTTTAAAAATTCATGAGCCCAACTTCATTCATTCACTGGAAGTTCATTCTAGAAGAAGTTTTGCTGTACGGTTGATTTGTTGTTTGTTTCTTTAACTTTATTTCATTTTGATATTTTGTATCTTTTCTATTATTCATTTATTAATGTTTTGTAGTAATATACTTACTTCTACTTCTAACCATTTCCTCATGCTTATATCCATTATCTGACATTATATTTAATTTTCAGCTTTGTTTCATGCGGTAGAACATCAGGAATTGGAACTAGTTAAAGCCATACTTGAAACCAGCAGTGTTCAAATCAACAGGTCAGTGTTCATAAACAAGCTTCAACTCACTGTATAGATGTTATGTTCTTGCCCAATGAAGTGAATTAGAAAACAAATACATTAGAATATATAATCATTTGTTTGGTGTATCGGGTGTGATCTAGCTCAGTTGGTTGAGTGATTTCCTGAGGTGCCACGGTCGCAGGATCGAACCTCGGTGGACCCAACAATTGGGATTTTTTTTCTGTTCCAACCAATCCCCCATGACTGGTATACCAATTGATTGATTTACTGAGGAGGTTTGACTTAACTAGAATCTGCCCCCTCAACTAACAGTGTAATTACATTAATATTTAATGTTTTCTGGGGTGGGTGGGTGCAGAAATGTTAATTTGCATGGATTTGTATTGTCATTAACTTTGAAGCTAAAGTTGCATTGAAGTCATCATCAAAAGTAATTTCTTCTAATCATCTCAGTAAATTATTAGTAAAAATTGCCAGCATCTACTATAATCCCTTTCAGCACAGACCATTTTTCTCCAAACACCGTTTTGAATGTAATTTGTGTAATTTAGTGTAGGTGGTGCAGTGTAGGTGGTGCATACTGTAATTACGTTTTAGATGTTTTCATAAAGAAATAAAAAGCCTTGAAACGTGTAAATACCACCCACTTCATAATTTCAAATGACGTCAAGGGCCCTTTTACAGATAATCTGATATTCTGATGATAATCTCGTTATAATCTAACTGACAAAAACTGGGATCACATCACACAACCACACACAAAAACATTGACTGTATATTAGTTTCAGTTTGATGTTCAAATGAAATATGTTTAAACCAATTTCCTATAGAATACAAAAAAGTAAAGTAAAGTTTGTTTTATTTAACGACGCCTCTGGAGCACATTGATTTTATATCATCGGCTATT
>JAUUEI010568358.1:0-11291 GCA_032274625.1 Depressigyra globulus
TCGACTTTTACGGAGATATTTCAAGGGAAGTAACTCTGATGTTAAAACTTTCTACCAAAAACAAATCTTCGAAAAACTGGATCCTGTTCAAACTGGACATATTTTACAGGCCCGCAGTGATCCGGTTTAGCCAGTTTCCACTGTATTATACAGACAAAATGTGTTTTCCAACTTTGTTTGCTTTCTAAAATGGAAGTTTTACTAGAATGCATATAATAATATGTATACTCTATTTTACTACAATGTATGTAATATACCGTACTTCATTTTACCAGAATGCATGTAATATGATTGTAATTTGTCTTTTGCAGTATTATCTCAATTGTGATCACTTCACTCTATTTTATTGCAGGTACTGGTAAAAGTTGGCCCACCTAAGCCAGTCCGGACGCTGACAGAGGCTGAACGAAAAGTCCTTCTGTCTCATGATTCTTTATCGTCCCGTCACTCCTCGCCTCTTAAAGACGGCATTGAGCTGAATTTCTCGTCCAACTGGTGTTCAGCCAGCAACACCCATAGCTCTGTGACAAACGACCACTCCACTGCAGACCACCAGTGGGAGGACATTCCTCTACACTCGTCATCCATTGGAGGAAATACCATGCAGGACGTAGAATCAGACTTGATTTCAGAGCAGTCCGATAGGGATATGTGTCCTGAAGGATCGCGAAGACCTCAGCCGCTGGTTCTGAACCTGCAAAGATTCAAGGTAGAAACAGCGCCTCTAGCGAGTCCAGAAACGTTGTCGGCATCCTCCAGTCTCGCTTTCATTGGCTCGGCCGGAGATGGCAAGATGTACAGACTGCAGCCAAGTTTCTCCGAGCTGGAAACCATAACCCAGTCCCCAGAGCATGGGCTGCAGAATGACGTGGCGAGTAACTTGCAGAGTTCGCGGGTGAGCAGTTCTAGCAATGCCTGCTCATTAAACAAGAGTGAAGAAGAAAATCTGTGTACCAGTAACACGGACAGTAATCTGAACTCGACAAATGAGAAAGACCGATGTGAGAGAGAGGTCCCCAAAAACTTTAATATTGATGCAGTGGTCACGGTTTGCAAGCCACCCCTTCGGCAGAAGCATGTTCCACAAATTAACAATTGTTTAAATGATCAAGTATTGAATGCTACAAAGTCAGAAACGGCTCATACAATAGTGAATAATGATGGCAACTTTTCACAACAATCACCTGAAGAGTGCACCCAGTTTGAATACGGTCATCCCAACTTGCATTACTCGCCTGCTGGGACCGGCTACCCACATGGAGCCTATCAGCCTCCAGTAAATTCCTCCAAGATCTCTAGTTGTGTTCAACCTGCCCCTGCTGTTCATTCAGAAGGTGTGAAAAGCAAACATCGTCCACCGATGAGGCATTGCACCTCAGCCGGGGCCCTCCTGCAGCCAGCTATAGCACACATTCGGCGGTCACCGGAAATGACAGACATTGCCTGTAACGATGATAATGCAATGGTGTTTGAAGGATCCCAGATCAAAGAGGAAATGTCTTTTGATATTGAGCAAGATCTTCAGGAAACGGGTACCACCAGTTCTTCTTCCGGAGCAAAAATCTTTGACTTTATAACCACTGAAGCAGAAATTGTTTGACATAACTGAAGTTAAAAAAAGGACACAATTTACCTACCAAACTGAAATACTCATGATGTAGAATTTAGTTTTGTTTACTGCAGATGTTTTCAGATATCTGTAATGTTTGGTCCATTTGTTTACTGCTGCCAGATTTCATTCTTTAAGACACGGCGTAAATATATTGTAAATGTATTGCTGTCCGTATGAGGTGATTATAGAAAGTAAATGTCTGCTAAGTGCCTCAAGCCAGTTGGGCTTATTGGCCCAGTCTTTATGGATTGGAGAATTTAAAATACATTCTTTGTTACACTGTCCAAAAGAATAACTGTTCTTTCTTTTAACAGAATTATGTTTGATAAAAAATATTTTCTGTCCTACAGTTTAAAATGGGATTGGGAAACAATTAATTAGTATTTGCTTACATCAGTTAAAAGTACCATCATCACACACTGTCTACAGTGAATACTTCAAATTCAGTACAATGTCCTAGTCCAAATATAAGCCTTCCTGTACATCTATCTCATTCAAATATTACTTAGTATGTAAATGTCAAACTTCCTAACTTTCTATTTTAACATAATGACTCTTGTTTTGAAAGTTAAAATGTTATATTTCAGGTAACTGGGACATATATTATATTAGGATGGTGGTGAGGTTAGTGTACGTTATTCTCTGCATTGAAAATGTACTCTTTAGATGTGGTAGAGGATATAAGGTAACTGGTTGACTTTTCTCAGACTATTATTTCAAACAATGTGGCCATATTTGTGATTTTGTTCCCCTTCTCACCATATTTTCTCATTGTATTTTTCTTTTAAATAGATTTAATAAAATATAGGTTTCTTCCTTTACTAGATGTCCATATTTATAAGTTTTCAATGAAATTTCTAAATTCTGGGAAAAGTTGTAAATTAAACAAACAAAATTCATTAAGCTAAGGTGAAAAATGTTTTTGTTAGTTGTGTTCTTGGCATATTGCACAAGTACATTAGGCTAAGTGGGAGAAAGAGGAAGTGTACATGGACATGACCACCCACATACTGTTGTCATTCTTGACTCCTGGTGTCAATTTTGTCCTTGAAAACCATGTTTTTTTCTCTCACTTTACCAGATGCCGAGGACAAAAATACATCAGTCTGTTCAGTGGATTGATACCACAATTTAAGATGAAAATTAAGTGGGACCATTTGATGTCTAAAGTGTTGACATCATATGAGGGAGTCATTTACTGCACACAATCATCAGTTAGGGGCAGGATGTATCTGTCTGTTGACTGTTCGCCTGAGGTGCTTGGGTTGCAGGATTTAAACCCCTAAATGGACCAATCTATTGGTGTACCACGCATCTGGTATATCAAACTGCATTTAAAAGATCTCTTGTGAAGATGTACCAGGTTTCCTCTGACTATGTGTCAAAATGACCATATTCTATAACCGATGATAACTAAAACTATATGCTCTAGTGGTGTCATTAAACTTTTAAAAAACAACTTTATGCATCAGTATTTTGAAATTGATGAGCAATGAACGATGGATGTGGCTGCTGATGCAGATAACAGACATGGCCACATGTGTTTTCTATTCTAGTCCACAAAACACTTAGAACAGTAGTTTCAAGTTGAAAACCCTGATGTTACTGAATGCTTTCAGATAAATGTTTGTTGTGAATCTGTAATATTGTTGGTAATTGTTGAAATTTATTATTGTTTAATGTATGTTTTGTGTGCTTTTGCTATAAAATCATGTTAACATTATTTATTCCATTCAAACGGTCCATGACAAATTTTTTTTACATAAACATTTATTTATACATGTTGAACGAGGTTTTCAGGTATATATAATATATATTGACTTGCTGTGTTGTGTTCTAATATATTTGTTTTGTATCTTTAAGTAATAAATTGAATACATTTTCATCATTAGCATCCAGCTCCGAAGAAATACTACATTTTTATTAAATAATGTACAATATTAGAGAAGAAATCCATTTGTAATGTTCTTCTATTTAATCCTATTAAACATTCGTTGTACGGCATCTAATTTTTAAAGTTCTTTGGGGATGTGGAGGTTATTTCATTGGTGTTTTTATGAATGTGATTTTTATTGCAGTGAATGATCTGTGAAAACAATAATCACATGAATTTCAAAGTAATATGTCATAATATGGTTTAAAAAATAAAAAATATTGAATAAACAATCCCATGAAATATATATACACTTTTCCTGGGTTTTTTTTATAGTAAACATACAATAACAAACACACCTAATTCCTATAAGAATATCAAATGTCGTGATTTATTTGAAAATTATGGCATTCTTATGGTGTGCAAGTCTTGATAGTCAAGTGTTAAAAATTAATAGCTGACCTGAATATTTACTTAATAAAAGTCCCACTGTGAAGTACTGTTCTTCCAGCATGAATTTATTTATAAAAACTTTTTTTTTAAATAACATTTCTACATTTTGAGGAAAATATGACTTCTCGAAATATCACTTTTACGATTTATGTAGGTCTATCTATTTCAGGACCATATATATAACAATTTGTTTTAACCTCATCTTTCATTCTTTGCTATTATATTGTTTTAATACCTAAACACATGGATGAATACGTGAATATACAATCCCTGGCCTATTTTCTTGCCCTGTTGCATATTGTCTCGTTGGCATATGCATTGACACAAAATTCAAATGAGTCATTAAAGCATTTAATCATAAATAGGTACATTTCATGAATCTAAAAAGAAATGTTTTCCTCATCATTGTTATAGTAGTTTTCATACAACTTTGTTTTGTTTTAGAAATTTGATATTGTATTATAATATAGAAATTATATTGTGTTACGGTGCATTTTGAAACGGAATGTTATATTTTTTTGGAATATATTTATATGGTGCAGTGATTTCTTTTGATTTGGTGCATCATGTTAGGTCATTTACAAAATATATGGTTTATGAACAAATGCTTGTGAGATTGTGCTTTCATTGTCAGTTTTAATTTTTTTTGTTTCTAGACTAGTTTTAGTTTTTGCTGTCTCCATAAAACATTATTCTAGTCATCAATTTCTTGATGTGTCATTTACCATGTTTCTATTGACTGATATCCTTTCAGTAGCTATTCTTCTTTCATGTGCATCTTTATATCAGGAAATTGTTTGCAGATTTCAATGCAGAAATGTAAGTCATGCAATGAACCTCTGATTTAAAATCAACATTAATAGTTACCTAATTATAATATAAATTGTTGCAGTTAATTTTTACAAATTTCTTTTTCTTTTTCTTTTGTAATATTTACATAAAGCTATAATACATTCTTGCAAATAATTAATAGCATTAGATATAAAAAAAACACCCATTGATCCCGAGAAGTTTTACTATAAAAGCTTGAATTGTTTTAAAAAAAAATTGTCATTAGTAAGAATAAATGTTTTTCAAATATTAGCAAAATCAACCTTGGCAATCTATACTTTGATAACTTGTAACTTAATAATGTTTGATAATACATCAGCGCTGACCGAGTTTCAGAAATATTCAAACAATTCCAATTATAAAATCTGTGGCAGTTCTCCTAAAAGCAGTGCAAGAAGGATGTAATATACTTTAGATGATTGCCCTGGAGTGGCAGTCCTCCCATAGACAAGGCACTTGATGGTACTTTATGGAAACAATCATGACCTTGCCAAAATCCATTTCGACTTGGAATTGTGCAGAGATATAATTTTGATTACAATAACAGTTTTGTCATTTGGATTTAGTATTATAAGTGAGTCTACTAAAAAATTTATAATTGTTACGAAAAGTGTCAGAAATCGTTAACACATGATGTTAATATCACAACAGATATGTATGAGCAATATCATAGAACTCTGTTGGGTCTTGTAAATCACGAAATCCTTGTAATATTTGCCATATACATTTTCAGACTACTGTAATTTAAACTTTGTGAATAATTTACATTTTATTTTATGAGCAATGAGATTTTAATTGTATATGGCACTGCATGTCCACAACTTGTAATATTATTATTAACCAAGATATAGATTCTTTGCTGGGGATATTAACATAAACAGTTGGAAGTCATCATGGTCATAGAAATGAATGTATCATCTTACCCATTTAGATCATGGCAGTTCTATCATTCAGGACATTCTCAATTTGTCTGTAGATGATCTTGCACTTCAGTTGTCCGTTTCCATTAACATTGGTGTGTTTATTCTCATCACACCTCATTTTCATAAAATTGTTTGAGACAAACTATTGAAAATATGTCATGTTGTTTTATCATTGCATAGATTTGCCTGTATTTTGCCTAGCAGGTTTTAGCATGTCACCCTGCTATGTCTTGATAATTGTGCGTCATCTTGCCCCACATCAGTGCCATCTTACCCCAGGTTAGTGCGATCATGCCTAGCTAACAGATTTGTTAAGCTTTTCCCCCAGAAATTCATGTTACATATATTATATAAAACAATCCAAAAATGCATGGAATATGCCTAATAATTTCATTTTCACTAAAATTGAGAAGACACCAATATATTATGGTCTGGATTTACTGTGCATTTAAATAAGGCTTTAAAACTTTGTGAAATGAAAACAAAAATTCATCTCACAACTGTTGTTATGCCCCCAACCCCACCCTCCAATATTTAGTTCACAATGCCTTGCCAGATTTGTAGTGAAAACACTAGTCTTGTCATCTTGAAAATGTGAAAATATTAAAATGTGCTGGACAAGTTACAATGTACATGTTTATTGCGTGTTGTTGGATTTTCTCATGTGTCTGGTATATGTATGTATAGTTGAAGCTCATTTACGTAAAGAGCTAACATCAGAAATGCAATGTACCTTTTCCAAGCAATACAATAGAGTTCAATTAATGTGCTCTATATGATTGTGGTTGTTTTAGTTTTAAGTAATATGCATCATTAATATCACATTCTTGTAACATTTTTTATTCTGTCTGCAGTTATTATTTATAAATGATTTATCATGCAGCTGCTGTGCCTGCTAGTGGTGTGTGGGTGGATGTATTTGAAAACTTGATTTCATTTCAGAGGTTAATATCAAATAATGTTCTACAATTGTGGGCAATAATGGCTTGTTATATATTAGTGTTAATCTTGTTTAATATTCCTGTTTCTGAACAAGCACATTTAAGATACAACAAGGTAATAGTGTGCAGTAATGGTGGCAACATTGTTACCCATGTTAATATTACCATTGTATTATATTATTAATGTATTGTTTTCCCAAACATTTAATGACCAATTTTAATTCTCTCTTTTACTGGACTGGCTATGCCACTGCCACCAGTAAGCAATGCAAAAGAGTTCATCTTTCACAAATAATTTTGGAATAATATGTATATAAAGCATTGACTATATACAAATCTTCAAGAGTGCCAGAAACAATGGAATTGGGTATGGGATAGAATATGCCCTATTTTAAAATGGATGAAAGCTGAATTATAAAAACAAAAATTGCTCTTGAGACAGTCCAAAATTGAAAATATTTTCTGGGAGCATATAAGTCTGTTAATCCAACCAGCAGTTTTGGTAATACATCAGCTATTAGTTGATAGATTAATGTGGTATTAAAAAATAAAACATAATTCAATAACCAAGCTGTAATTTCATAGATTTAAGTCATACAAATTAATTTGAGTTTTTAAACATATGTCGTTCTGTAATGCAGCTGTCAGTTCATGTTTTAAGTAAAATTAAAATGGTTGTGTTATTTATTGGTAATGTGAATAATTGTCATTATTTGGATAACAGTGATACTGTTTTGTTATCTTTGGTACTTTTATTGTCATGTGATACTGATTTAACACTTTCCTCTGGGTTTTTTTTTAATATTCCTGTTAAAAAGTTTGTTGTACTTTGAAATAATTCTATACATTCCAAAATCAAAACTTGGTTCACTCTATTTGTTAAATAATAAAAAGCAACTAGCCCAAATCATAACTTTTAATAAAGCCATTCTACAATGATTTTTTTTTCAAAATATTTTTTGTTTGCTACAGATATTCTGTTAAGCCTCTGTTTTTATGTAACTACCCAGATTTTTTTTTTAATGTCATGAAATTATTATGTCCACCAAAGTTGATTTTTTTTTTTTAAGAATCCATTTAACCTTTTAAAAGCACTATACAGCATCATATGGTTTAATATAATTTGATTCTTTTCTTACTTAACAATTTACAATTAAATTAACCTCATTTATCACAGGTCTGTTGTTTTTGAAAGTTATAATTGCAGTCAATTGTTTTCAAGTTTAAACAAAATCACACACATTTATTTTTGCTTTTGGATAGATAATCATCCTTTGCTTTCTATAAAATGCTGTTCTTCAAATTTCTTCAGATCTAATTTATTATTTAGGTCACACTGAAATGCAATTTTAGTGAAATAGATAATCTTTAGTATCTGCTAGTTTGAGATTTTCCTGTAAGAGATTATATATGGGTACTGCACAAAAAAGAAAAATATATATATTTCTCAATTTTTATTGCCGAAATACCTCTCTTCATTATGATGTCAAGATGTGCAAATTGCTTATAAAGAGTTAATGCCTGGAGATGGTGAAGACTATAGCTTTTATTAATATTGTGGACGGGTGAGGCGAGAATCCAGTTTTAACTTACTTAAAAGGACATTCCTTAGTTTACTGGTTTTTTTCAAGAATGGCACACGGTTGTCATGCAAAATATTTGTACATGTAAACTGTAAACCAGTAAAAAAAAAATCATGTGCATGTTAATTTCGCCATGTTCCTGGCAAACCTCAGAGCACGAAATGTCTGTACATGCATTATGTTTTTATTTTAGGCGACATCTTTCAGTTAAACGATTATTTCGAAACTTAAACGTGGCACTGTTGCATATTTGCAAGAAAAACACATTTCGCAACATCAGTCAGGTTTACAGTGGCATACCTTTTTTAATTTTTATTTTTAATCAGTATCTTACCTTAAAGCATAATACTGAGAATACATTCAGGATTTCCTTCAACTCAGTTTAATTATTTTTTTCAAATCACTCAATTCTTTTTATCAAAAATCACTGGAACTACTAGATGTCTGAAGGACCAGACATGTATTAAGATACATAATTAGTGACACATGATAGCCAATCTTATTTTTCATGTATTGGTGTCATTAAACATTAATATCTCGTTGTAAGTGTAAACCTGTTACTAAGAAAACCTGTAACTTAGAAAAATCTTGATGTAGGCTGATATCACGTTAAAATAGCTCAAGTAAGAACAGGTTTTATGTTGATGATAATAAAAAGTATGTTATCAGGTATAACAGTTCGGCTCTAAGTAAAAACAAAAAGTTGTTTTAGTTTTACAACATCTTTGAAAGCTAAAAATACAGAATAGTCTTTTAAATATGTTAAACATGAGTCCCTTGAGCGAGTCATTGTGTTGTGTTGCTGCTGTTTATTATTATTTTGTGAGTTGAATTATTGGTCAAACATAATATATTGAACATGTTAAAAGGAAAAAAATATACCATATGAAATCATATTTCGTAAAGTTTATATATACATACATTATATCATAATTATGTTCTGTTAAAGCTGAAATGAACCTTGTTTGGGTTTTTTGTTTTGTTTTGTTTTGTTGGTTTTGTTTTGTTTTGTTTTGTTTAATTTATAGCAGACAGTGTATATGTATGTATATATTTATAAAGTTTAAAAATAAACTTACATGACTTTCATAGAATCCAAGACATCATGTCCCTGTAGTTATTAGTTAGTAGAAGTAAATGTATTGAGAATATTATTTTGATTTATTATGAAGTTTTGCATTGTACAGTTTTATTCTCTATAATGTGCAATATGGTATGAGGTTGTTTCGTATTGTGTTAATGGTTGTTATTTAAACACTAAACAAAAAAACAAACAAAACCCCAACTTTAGTCTATTGTTTCATTCCCTATAATGATGACATTCATTGATCAAATTTCTGTTTAAGTCTACATTCAAATGTTTGATACTATACTTTTTGTTGAAAGTGGTTTTATTTGCCTATTTAGCTACAACATATTAAATTGTTAATAATATAACGTGTTTGTGTTTTTCCTTTGCTTTAATTTAAATGGTCGTTTTCTAGAATATTTTTGATATTTAAGCATTTAGAAAATATTTCGGTCCAGACATGCACCCATTGGAGTTGCGTGTAAAGCCTTATATCACTATGATCTTTCTCATTCATGTCGCTAATAGAGGTTTTCAAATTATGCATGAGCTTGTTTTTTTTTGTTTTTTTAAATCACTTTTTCAATCTTAGTTGTATCTTACTAATACTCTGTTCAAAACTAAATTCTATCACAATGAACTATTTAAATTAATTTAAACTTATAATGTTAAAACAAAAAAATATATTTTTAAAACTGCTAGAATATGCCAAAAATGTTAAATACATTTATATACAAGTTTAAATATATATAAATTGATATAATTTTAATCTGTGTTTAGATTTATTTCGGTGGTAGTAGACTGGCTTCAGAATGAGCTAAGTACCACCCAGAAAGGACCAGCATTTTGCATTCCCTATCATATATGTCAACAAAAATGTTTTGGTAAACAGGGTTTTGGTGGTGAGTGTGGCTAATATGGGGGTCAAAATGTGATCCACCTCAAAAAATCGCACCCAGCTGCCAGTTACACCAGATAACAATACTAATCATTAATATATTGCTACAAACCTGAACTCTTGCTCAAATGATCTCTTTGGGTTGTTTTTCGATCAATAAACCACTCAATATTCCAAGATGGCCACCATTGGCTGTCATATTATAACACCAAACTCCATTACTGACATATTTTTAAATGAAATTTTCTAATTTCTCTCACAATGTTTTTTTTTATATGTTTAAGAACATGTTGAACCGAATTTTCATACTTAAAATGCTGTGGGTATTCACGTTTTCAGAAATACTGCCATGTATTGAACTATTTTCACGAGCTGCTGGCAATATAACGACAGTTGAAGAGCAAAACATCATGCTCTACACCAAACTACTATGCCTTATACCAGATGTCAATAGACACCCTGCCCAATTAAAAAAAATTAAAATAATAATAATTGTCTGCTTAATTAGTGTGTTGAGTAGATCCTGGTATCATTAATGCAATATTTTGTATTGCTGTCATATCTTAATTTATAGTCCTGGACCTGGGAACTGTTTGCATGTATAAGAGGTCCCCTAAACCACTCTTCATATTTTGTAAGGGGACCACATGGGTCATAGGAGATTGCCTCGTAACTTGGATAACTTGTGCCCAATCCGTTTATGTTCTGTATGCAATGAAATATGTTTCAATCAAAACCTGGTTCATAAGAAAAATCAGGGTGAACATTCCGATTCCTGGCAATAAATGAGAAATTTGACCTTTAAAATTCAATATGATGTAAATCGAATCGAAAATTAGAGATACGGGATGGTAAAATTGATATAACTTTACGACATATCGATATATTAAAGCATATTACATATCAAAATGAAGATTTTAGAATACCTAATAGTACAATAAAAACATTTGTGATTGGATAATTTTCAAGATCAACAGAGGTTAAATTATGACGTAATAGTGATTTTCCCCTAAAAGTACATCTTAAAAGTATAATGGATCCACTAAAGCTCAGATTAAACATAGAAGTAGTTTATATAGCTTTTCTGAAAGAAGACATCTTAGGTAAA
>JAUUEI010568580.1:0-11285 GCA_032274625.1 Depressigyra globulus
GGAGCCGGTACCGAGGTGTGAACCCAGTACCTACCAGCCTGTTGACCGACGGCTTAGACCACTGCGCCATCGAGGCCTTCTTGAATTTACACAGATATTTATCCAGAACTTTCCGACTGGGTCCTCTGGCTGATCATGTTGGGACAGTTAACTCAAATTTAGTTATAGTTGGTATTTTTAAAGGCCATTAAATATATGCATCTGTAAATGCTTGGAAGATAAAGTATATAATAATGTAAAACAGTTGGCAGGGCTGAGACGTTTACCGAATAACATTTTAGTGACAGTCATGATTACCAAAAAAATATTCTCTTCACGAAATTGGGAATTTATAATTTACATGTGTTTAATATATTTAAAAGTTAATACCTTTTTTTGAACGTTTGATTTGAATATTCCAGCAAATGATAGAGCGATCACGTCAACGTCGTGAGATACTTAACAAAAAAATTGACAAGGCTCCAGAGGCTGCTCCACGAAAACGACGAACTCCCCTTTCTGAAGATCTGTCTTATAACATAGCTGCAGCCAGTGACAGTGTGCAGAATGATAAAGATGGTGATTTTACAGTTCATTGTATTTACATTTGAAATAAGAAAGTTGTGTTTGCCCAAATATTTTTGATCTTTAAATTATTTAGCCAATTTGAATATGCATTCACAACTGAAGTGTCCTATTCAGTATAAAGGAATGAAGAGTTTGTTGATGTAATACTTAATACTTAGCTGTTTTGCATGTTACTGCATAGCTTTCCCTAGAGCCATAAGCTGATAGGGCCCTTGCTGTCTTACCTCATCAAATTAGCACCTTCATGTCTGGGTTAAAGCCTTAACAGTATAAAATCAGCTTAATTTAGATCAATTTCGGTCAATCATTCTAAAAGCGTACAAGTCAATTGGAAGTAAAAATAAAGGCTAGCAAACATTAAATTTATGCAGTAATCTCCCCATGGAGAAAGTCAAAACCTTCCACCTCCTCCTTTGCCTCGTCCGCATAGGTCCCTCGGACCAGCTTCACTGCTCCTTCAACTATGTAGCTGTGGGCGAGATTCCTCTCTTAACCTACCCCCCCCTATTTCCTGTCACGGACTCGGGGCTGGTCAACACCAGAACTTGGTCCGTGAGAGGCGTCTGCTGTAACAGCTTAGTTCTGAATGTGGACGTTAAACCTTTTTCCAAGTCCAAGGGTTGGCCCAGGATCCCTTAGAGGCCTGGGGAAAACACTGCATAGATTTACATATGGTAATACACAGTGTTAATTGGCAAAATTTAAACCTGTGTTTTTGGCTTATTTTTGAAAAAGTAAGTGCCTTAAAAAATCCTAGGGAATCCTCTGTACTGAGTATGTCCCTCTGGACTATTTTGTAAACTTATAAATGTACATAATTTATGTGGACAGCAGCGCGAACCCTGAATTTGAAGATATTTTTAAACATTTCTATTTAGCCTATCGGTAGGCATTAGCCATTTAAAAAGAATATATGCTGTATGTGTACACTTTGCTGTGTGTTTTAGTTACTGTTTAATATATTTGTCCCTTATTTGACAGATTCTCCTAAACGTCATTGTACTCGTGAGAATGAGCAGCACATAAAACCAGACACTCCTGCTATTGGCAGTGTTAAGTCTCGTCTCCATGCTTTGGCAAGTGAAAGGACACGCTGGTCTGACACTTCAGACAGTGGTAATTTATGTTTAAAAATATCTATAGATACAAAGTTATGCACAGTTTTAAGTTGGACAAAAAAAATAAATACTTTGAGCTATTTTGTGACAGGATTAGATCTGGATAAACAATTCTTTTGGCCAAATTGTTTATTACTTTTGAAAAACTGCAGTAATACAGTTATATCAATCATTACATGAAAAATGTTTAATATAATTATTTGATTATATTTTTATATTGGTTCTAGAACTGCTGGAATGTCCCTAAATTTCACTCACATTCAGATACTTCAATTTTGGTAAATTCACATTGTCTTAGGAACAAAAGAAAATGAAACAAAATAAAGGTTCATTAAATGCAACAGATCTCTTTGGGATTATAATTACCAAATCCAACCAAATTTTACATTTCGCAGTTTTATAAATTTTTATGACAGATGTTGAGAATTGCTAATTTAATAAAATAAAAAATTAAAAGTGTTCTGATTTATTGATTAGATTGTAACATATTGTTATTTAAAAAAAAATATGGAATCATATTTATAAGTAAACATGTGAACTCTTAATTAACTAATTTGAGAACTATTTTCCTTGATTATACACACAAAAAACAACCCACCAATTACTAAGGTTAATGGCTACATTTTGTTTTCCCCAGAACATCTTTTTCGGCCAGTGCCAGTTTCCAAGGAATCCGATAATCAAGCTGCTGAGATGGAGGTAGAAAAACCTCGCAAGGGTCGACTTGCACTTGCAGCTCTCGCCCAGGACATCAACACATGGGAAGATGACCTCAGTCATCCAGTTGTCTCTCAGTAAGTGATATTAATTCGTCAGCTGTTATTTCTACAGAAGTGTAACCACGTGGTTGAAGATCTATTTTACCATGCCAGACATGCCAATGATAGCACAGTTAAATCGGGTAACCCCATACGTCTAGGCACCACTCTTGGTTTTCTGAAATCATCAGCCATGTGACCCTAAACATTGTCCGTTGGTAAAATTGATATTAAAGAGAAAACTTATAAACTACACACAACATGTGTTTTCCTTTATTATTACCCGTATGTGCTAAAATATCGGGGGTAAATTTTTTTTTGATAATTGCCAAATGTTTGGGGTTACAACATTCATTCACTCAGGACAGATAATTCATAATTCCTCGTAGCTCGTCAGTTATTCTCTAAGAGACATATGTAATGAATCTGTTACATTAATTAGTTTTTGAGATGAGCAGATCCTCATTGATTTTTTGTTTTGTTTTATTTTAATCAGTAAAGAAAATGAGTTTGGTTCAGACAAAAGACCAACAATTTCACAATCTGCTTCAAACTTCAAGTCGAGTAAGACTTATCCACCACCAGCTCCACCGTGCCCCAAGCAGGATGCCGACCATTCTTCAAAGAAGTTCCAAGCACCTCAGCCCCCTATGAATAACACCAACCAGTCAGAACCAGCGTCCAAGTTTCACTCGGTTTCACCCATGAAGTCGCAGCTGAACTTTGGAACCTTGCAGCCTTGCGTGCCCTCTCCTGCCAAAGTTGCAAAACCACTTCAGTACGTTGCTTCTGTAAAGGGCTCTCCAACTCAAGATGGCAGAAGACTGACTGAACAGATCCCTGTCAATTCAAGAGGTTTGAATGAATCGCCACCTACTGATGAGCAAACTGATGACGAACCAACCAGCAAACCGGTGGCCGATCGTTTTGCCAAATGGGCAAAGAAAACCGAATCCTTCAAGTCGTCCACAGACCCACCCAAAACGCCGCTGTCTTCCCGAGTGGCTTCGTGGGAACAAAAGGTTTCCCAGACACCAAAAAGTCAGTCTTCCACTCAGAAAGTACAGCACACACCAAGGCAGATGTGTACTCCTGTTAGCCGATCCAATCCAAAGGTGGGTGTAGTGAGTACTCCGGTACAAAACACACCTTCTGCTCCAGCTCCTCCTGTTAGTACTGATAATGTGGATCCTGCCATGCTTCCTGTGTCTGCCAGAATGGCCAAATGGCAAGAAAAGACTGCAGCGCCTCCTGTTGAAGAAGAACCCACAGCCTATTCAGTCATAGCAAGAATGTCTGCCTGGGAACATATGTCATCAAATAACCAGGTAAATTCAGAACTGCGCTTAAGGGAAAACAGTCCATATTAATATAACTGTCAATGTATGTTCGATAGTTTAATCATTGTTTTCAGGAAAGGTAATTAAGAGCTAACATTCAACTAAAAAATGTTTCGATATGTGTGAGGTGTATCTAGCAATGTCTACAATTTAATTAGTTTTTTTTAATCTTTGATATCTTTATTGAAAAATAATCCCATTTATTTTACAAATAGATTAGCAACAACAATAGCTCACGTGTAAATTTAAAGGATGTACAAAGTTTTATTCCGAACATGAAATTTAACATGGACAAATTGACAGTGGTTTAAAATAATTTGTATAAGTGGACCTCATGCAGTATGATGTTGAATTAAATAAAATTCCAACTTTAAATAGTAATTAATGTATCTAGGAATTGATTTTATTGAGGTTATGACTGAGGTAAATCTGCTTTGTATTAATTATCAAGTAATTTAAACTGTCCAATGAACTTAATTAGTTTTATACTATATCCTTACTGACAGGTATGCCACATCAAAAAGGTGGATCCTTCAACAGCTTCAGTGTCTCCTTCCAAGCAGACACCAGTTAGACCACCCGCCCCACAACAACCCAGGTCACCATCTGTACCTAAAGCTCCATTGCCCAGCAAGATTGTCACCCCAAGTAACTCTTTGACACCAACGAAGAGCCTCAAAGATAACATCAGTGAGAAAATTCAGCAGATGAAATCAGGTCAGTCGCCAGGGCCGAAATCTCCAAAAGTTATCCCACCCAAGTCTCCTGCACAGAACACCCCCTTGTCTCCAAGCAACGTGAGCAACTCCATGAAGACGGTACACCAGCGCCTCATGGAGCAGACACACAGCAGCAGCAAGAGTAAAGAAATCGAGAACAAGATTCGCCAGGAGCGCATGGCCGAGCTCCGGTGCATTCAGAATAGATGGAAGAATGGCATCCTCAAGGAGGAATCAACAGCAGACAAACCTGCCCCAGCTGCTGTAAGTTGACGTTAGATTATATTTCATCTCAGCCATGTTGTTCAGAACATGGTTAAAGTTGACCCCGGGTTAGTATATTTTGTATAATTCTGAATGGATACTTTGTTCTATGTCAAGTTTCAACATGCTTACAAATGGATTATAGTATTTATACCCATAAATAAAAATATATTTTCACTTGGGATACTAAAAATTTGCTGTTGTTCCTAAAATAACTAAGCGGGACAAATAATTACATTCCTATTTAGCAACTTAGCTATTTAAGTGTTTATAAAATGACTTAATATATCTGGTGTTAGCAGAAGAGGAACTAATCACTAGTGTATATTTCCTTGATATATAATTGAAAATGATATTGATACAGCATTTGTTCATTTATTTTCATGTAATAATTTATTGACACTTTAACATCAAATGTGTAATTGTTAATTTTTACACACTGGTTTTATTGTTGACATTTGCTACAGGAAAATGCCAGTTCTGTATGTGCTGAACCGGTTAAACCAGATACCGGTAGCCACACCCCACAAAAGAGAGATGTCATCCGGGCTAAAGCAAGAGAAGGTATCTTTTACTTTTTTTATTATCTTAAATTTGTGTGTATCTTACAGTTACTTATGTGTTATGTTAAATTCGAAGATTATTATTAATAATAGATTAGAGAATGAGAAATATTTGGTCCTCATTGTTATTTCTCATTTTTTAGTTAAAATCGTGTCTGTTAACCTTCTGACTACTGGATTATTTTTGACAAAAATCACGTTGAGTGGGCCTAAGTTTACACTGTTTTACTCATGTATTGTCACATAAAAATTGTATAAATAAATAAATAAAATAATGTTCATATTTTTCCATATTTTATAATAATTAATAGCAGTTATTTTTGTTTTAAAATAATCGATAATATCATGTTTACTTACGCATATTTGTGACCAGACATTCAGAATCAGTGGCGGGTAATCCAAATCAATGTGTTGTACAGACATTTTATTTTTAGAAAACAAACTAAAAATTCATATCCTACCTATCTGAATGCGTTGAGGCTTTAGGTATTCATCTTTACTATATAGTCCTATAGTTCCTATTAGTATTACCACTTTAAGTAGGAATGCACTAGTTATGGCAATGCTAAAAGTCAGTGTATGGGTAAAAGATAACTGTCATGAAACAGCAGGATAGATTCCAGTTTTTTGGTTTTGATTTGATGCTACGTTATTTTTTTGTTTAATTTGCACATTTGGTATTTCAAAGTTGATGATTGTTGCCGGGTTTCAGTGCTTGTTCTATTGTATGACTGTTACTGTAGAATACTTTATTTTTGCGATATTCCCGTAAAAATATATAGCGCGAAATTTGGATCGCGTGAAAAGTTATTTTCGGCAAATAATTGCTTATAATTTGCGAATATTACATTCTCTTGTGAACGTAAAAAATATGGCAAACTAAATTAATAAACATTTATTCTGCAAAGTGCGATGTGTTCATTTTCCCCCGTTGACGGAAACACGCGAACAAACAATTCAATTACGACTGGTAATAGGTCTTTGTTTACACTGTGTTATAATATTAAACATTTAGCGTAACACACAAAGCTATCAGTGTCATGGCGTAACACACTTCAGTATCAGTGTAGGCGATTACTGCTTTCGACTTTAACTTCGGGAAATAGTTTTAAATAATAAAATGCACATTTTGAAGGTCACTTCTATATTAAGTCAGGTAAACTTCTGCCAACCTGAATGACCGTTCGCTTCTTATTCTCAGGCCTGTGTATGCGGAAGCAGAATTTAGTGATAAATAAAATGTAATGAAATTTTTTTTATTAAAAAATGTATGCGCAAAATATTAATTCCGCGAACAGAACAATTTTTCGGTAGCGCGAAAATTGCACCCCACGAAAATAAGGTATTTTACAGTATTATATTTAGCAGTGTAACTTGGGCTTGCATTGGTGATCTAGGGTCTTTAATTGGCCAATGCTTTTTAATGCTTGTTGTGGTATATATTAGGCGCAATGTTTTTGTTTTCATTTTAACTTAATCTAGATTTTGATCGCAAGCTAGCTGCCATGGGATTTGACGTTTCAGATGATAGTGCCAGCTTTAACTTTAAGAAGGGAGGCCGATCTTTCAACCAGCATCAAGCAGAAACAAACGGGCAGACACCCCCTCCAGCCCCAAAACTACCTGACACTGAGAAAAGATCCCAACAGTCCTCTCTTTCACACATTGTGCCTCCAGTCAACAGCCCAAGCGTGCACTTTGAGAAACCTCCCTTGCCACCGTCTGCTGGTCCTCAGAAGTCACGATCCAATAGCATCTACAGAATCATATCCAAACAGGACAGCACTCCCCAACAACAGAACCGACAGGCCTGTTCAGATAGATCTCTTGAGCAGCATCCAGCGCCAGTCACTGGGCGGAGGGTTCAGTTTGAGGACAGCTTTGACAGCACTGACGAGAACAACACCTCAGATGTTTCTTCATCCAGAGACGACACCACAGACATCCAGTCCAGAGACGAGTCCCAGGATTCCTTCGATGACCGAGAAATGGACGAGAGCGAGTCTGACTATCCTCAACAGCGGGTGATGTCGAAAGTGCCACAGCAAATGTTAGACGATGACGGAGATGACCTCAGTCTGAGTGCATTCGTTCCTGCTTCTGTGCGGCGTGAGAGCGTGATCCCCAGCCGGCCGGTCAATGCGATGAATCCGGTTTCTGACACCAGTTTTGACAGCTTTGACGAACCTCAAAGACCAGCTCAGGATCATTATTCTAGAAGAATGCCACCACGTGCCAGAGTGCAGGAGAGCTCCAGCAGTCTTACCAGTACAGAGAGTGAAGGTGTGAGTGAGGGACGATACCAGGTGAGGGTTCAGCACAAGTTCAACTTTAAAGATGAGGATGATGGACGCAATGACATCAACAATCTTCTGGACGAAGCCATGGATGAGGAAATGGGTGACGATGATGACAGCTTATCTAACGGGCACCCAGTCCCTGCACCGGTAAGTACAGTTCAGTTTTTAAATTTTAATAGTGATTTAACCTAGCCTGTTTTAGCATGGCATCCCACCATGCCTCGATAATCCTGTGCCATGCAGCTCAGGAACACCACCATATTGTCCCAGTTAAGCAAGATCTTGTCCTTGGGTCTTATTCACAAAAGTGTAAATCTATGTCTCCAACTAGCACTTAAGTGTGTCATAGATTTACGTTTACGTGTGGGTGGAACCTTATTCACAAAGGTAGTTGTAAACTTTGGGTTGGAAGTAAATCTAGTAAAGGAACTCTCACCGATAAGATAAAATTGTCTTAGAAACCATGACGTCCGGTCAAAAATTATATTATTGTAAAACGCCTTTATGTATTGAAATAAAAGAAGCTCGATATTCAAACGGTTTGTAATGTTTTAAACAAGACTATTAATATTTTATTTTTATTTAAAAGATCTAGTCAACTTTCTGATCAAGAATTTAAGACTAAAAACAACATACCTTCTGAAACGTGTTTAAATAACTGATCACGTGACATCCACTCACAAGCCATAACGTAATAGCAGCAATCTCTGCATGTAAATAGTTGACGTCACAATTTGTGTTTGAGATAGGTCTCCCTTACAAAAATATGTTCTCAGCAACCATCAAAAATCATTATATTGTTAGTTTTTATGCAGTTCCATTGAAAATAAATGCACTTGAGACCATTTTCATTATGAAAAAAAAATGATAACCAAGTTAACAGACAAATGACTATGCAGGCCTAAAATTTCAACATTTTTTGCGAGAATCCAAGATGATTCTCACTGAATCCAAATTGTTATCTCTTGCACGCACGCAAGCACAATGATTGTGTGCATAATTATCTTTTAAAATAATACTGATTTCTGGGGCAGATCTAGATGGGGTCCAAGGTGTCCGGAACCCCACCCCTCAAATTTGAGAAATGTCTTTTTTAGGATTTATTTGTTGTTGTCGATGGTGGTGGTGTTTTATTTTATTCCTCTTTTTATTATTAGCATTATTATTTTATGGTGAACCGCGTGAATGTTTTCAAAAGTGCCCTTTCATAATGTTATGGTGCCCTTTTTGTCATGGACTCCCCACACCATAAAAGCTGGATCCGCCCCAGAGTTTCATTCCTGATACCTAACAAATTGTGATGTTGTGTTTATTCTTATTAGGACACTAAAATAAATAAAATATCAGGCAACCGAAAATATAAATGATTGTCTCATGAATGTAATACACAGTTTGGACAAACAGATTTATTGTGATTATTATGTGGGTAGTAGCTACCGGAGATAATATACCAGAGATAGCGGTAATTGACAAGCCATGATATTGTTTTTTTCCTTCTGGGTGGGTTTTTTTCTCTGAAAGTTTCCGGAACAAGTGATAACACAACTGACCAAAATTTATTCACAAATATGAGAATGTCATATTCCTACCTTAGCATTGAAATAAATAAACAATATATAATAAATTTTAGTATTGTAGTTTTCAGAAAATTTGAGCTCGATATCCTTAAAATCGACGGAAAACGTGCGAACAAAACACGACTGGTAAATCATGTATGCATAGACATTTGGCGTTAATACATAAAGATATCAGTATAATGGCATAACTGGGCCATTGATGATGACAGTTAATTTAGAATTGTCAGAGGTCGAACTCGTTTTAGACAATTTGTTTCCATTTCCAAATTATTTTGGAAAATCTATTTTAATCCTTTAAAATCTGATAATGATTTCCTTTCTTGGAATCCATTTGGATTCTGATGTTTCACACTCGCGCGTATACTGACGCGAATTGGTTTAGGCCTGCTATGTGTGTCGTTGAGGTCGAAGGCACTCTTAAATATACATTCAACTTGACACGTAACTTAACGTTTACACGTTTTTTTGAATACCACTTGATGGATCATCAGTCGTACATTAACTAGATTTACACCCTTTCGTGAATAAAAGGCCCCTGCTATCAACTAGCTCTTTTTCTAATTACAGGGTTTTCATTTTCAGAATATATCCAGAATTCTGAAATTTAAAAGATGATAGTCTACAACTGATTCTCAGTTCTTAGCAGTTCCTTCCAAATTACAATTTGAGAAACGTTTAGCTATTGCTTCATATTCCCAAAAACTTAATTTCAAGCTTGAGTAAATTTGTAAACTTGAAATGTGCAGTCATGCCAATATCTAACCATTATATTAGTTAAATAAAATATTAATAGTATTAACATTTAAGTATCTATTGTTACAGAATAGAAGAGATGGTTATTTTAAATAGAAATGTCATATGAGATTAAAAGGTGTTTTTCAATCAATGACTTAAGTCAATTAAGTATGAAAATCAAACAGAAATAGAGCAGCCCAAATGTATGACAAATAAAAAAAAAAATCACATTCTTTAATAGTTGTAATCTAGTGTGCTAATAAATACTTATTTTATTCTGTTTTAGAGACATGGACAGCAGAGAGACGAGGGTTCAAATCCCCCTGTCACCAGTCCTCTCATCTACAGCATCAGTATGTACAGGTCACAGAGGTAGGTACACAACAGTTTGCCAGTTTCTTTTCACAACATGGCCTAACCTCTGAACCTTTCATCCGTGTAAGACAGTATCCACGACTTCAGGCTCCTGAAAAACCATCTGGGTCTTAATCCTAACTCACAACAATAGATGATAGACTACAAGTTATTCAGTTGACTGGATCTGTCCAGTCGTCTCCGTTTGAAAATAGCAGGAGAGCCATCCACTGCTCTCCTGAATATGATCCCAGGCGAGAAATAGCAAATAAGGAGAGTAGGTTTATTAAGTTGCAACTTTTTTCAACTATATAGCAAAACGATTGAGGCGAGCCATAAACTACTCACCAGTTTTAAGTTTCAGACGAGTATGAGGTGTGCGCGAGTCGCTGGTTGCCTCTCACAGAGACGCCAGCTGTCCATAGGCCCTTGGGCACTGTAGGTAGTAGAGTAGGCTGTGTGGCTCGCCTTGTTCCAAGGCCATCACACCAAACCGTATTATTCTGATAGACGTTTTCATATTATTTTGCCTATCACTTTAGAAACTTGATTAGAAGCCATGTTCCCTCAGCATACCCAAAAGAAGACTGGTTGGCTTGTGTTTGTTAGTTGGAGATCTTTCCTGATGAGCCGTTTGCTTTTAGATCACCCTTAGATAATGAGGAGACCAATGTGCGGGCCAATCCATAGTACTAAAGGGATGTGTCTTAGGTTTAGGTTAGATAGTGTATATATAGGCTTAACCATTCTGAATACTTGGATTATGTTTTGACAAAAAACCATGTTAAGTAAATATGCAAAATACACCCCGATAATGGTGCATTTACTTACGTGCATTTGTGACCAGATGTCCAGAATCGGTGGCAGGTAATCCCAATCAGTGTGTTATACAGACATTTTATTTTTGAATTGCAATTTTCATTGTTTGTAAAATGGTAAAATATATTATCAAATTAGCTGTTGCAATCAGCTATCGATTCCACAAAATGA
>JAUUEI010568691.1:0-11284 GCA_032274625.1 Depressigyra globulus
GTCCGGAAGCTTTTAAAGTGTGACATTTGTATACGAAAATATTATGTAAAATATGCATTGCGTTATTTATGCCTCTCAGTATACATATATTTTTTGGTCTGTTAATATTTTATCCATTCTTTATCCCCCCCCCCCATTGTTATTCATATTGTCCATATTCCGACTTTAAGCCATTCCATTCTCGTTTTGGGTACCAACTCTGGCTTTGTCGGAATTTGTACTTAGACGAGCGTGTTTGAACTTTTAATTTGACAGAAGCACGTTGAACCAGTTCTTTCTACCAAAATGGAAAAAAGGTTTTAAGGTTCATTAAAGTGGGAAAACCTACTTGTATTATTTTAGTTTATTGTAGAAGAATGGATTATATAATGAGTGGGCGGGATCTAGCTCAGTCGGTTGAGTTCTCCTGAGGTGCAAAGTTTGCAGGATCTAACCTAGCTTGACCTATCGACTTGGCTTTTTCAGCTCCAACCACTGCCCCACGACTGGTATACCAAATACTGTGGTATGTAGTGTCCTGTATTATACACATAACGATCCCTTTGCTAGGTTTTTCAGTAATAGCTCGTATGATAGCAGCAGCGGGATTCCTCTCTCAACGTTTGTGGTAGTTAAACATGTGAATGATGCCGATATAAAAAAATATAAAATGCGTTGAGTATATAGTTAAATAAAACACGTTTTTCTTAGTTTTACATTAAGTGTCTCATGATTGGTATACCAAAGCCCGTGTTTTACTGTCCTGTCGATGGAAACATGATCCCTTGCAGTTTATTCGGAAGGAGTAGCCCATAGTTGCGGCAGCGGGTTTCCTCTCTAAAACTATTTGTGGTCCTTAACAATATGAATGACAGATATAACCGTAACTAAAATGCGATTGCGTAGTTAAATAAAACATTTCTTTCTTTCTTTTACATTGATAGTCCTGCATGGACCAGAGTGCTTATAAAATCAACCGACAATATGGCCTCTTCTGCTGGTCGAAAATATCGATGCTAAAAATAGTTTCTCATTGGTAAATAATAATTATTAATAATATCCAAAAATATATCATTTCATGGCTGATTCGAATTATAAAGTTGACATAAAAACCGGTTTGTTTAAAACATATAAAGATGATACGATAAAAAGATTATTACCCTCGTGTGTTTCCGTAATGTATTATACTCGCCATAGGCTCGCATAATATAATTTTTATTCGTAATATATATATTGACGATACGGGAACATACAGGTAGTACTCTTATGATCAAATTATATGAATCTATTTTAAGTCTTTTAGAATTGAGCTTTATCCGGGGACGTCATATCGGACGATATCAAATGGTATTGTATACGGGTCGGATAAGTTAATTAATACAAAGTCGGCGATAAAACAGCAACTTAATTTCGACAAGGAGAGGACGTGACGAGTTTTGATTGGTTAAATAATTAAATATTAAGGCTGCAGCAGTCGGATCACGTCATCCTGTTCCAGTTGTCACTGCGTGGTGTTCACAGTTTAAAGATTGTCAAGTAAGTTTTAAAGTTACATTGTCTTCTTTAATGTTTTTAATGGTTGATTGTTTTCATTTCAACTTTATTTTCGTGCTTATATCTAATGAATGTTCAATCACGCTGTCCCGGGTATACACCTCAACTATCTGGGCTGCTTGTCCAGGACAGTAATTAATTAATTAAAACAAACTTTACTTTAATGGACTAAATATTGAGTTTTGATACAATACTCTATTTTGACGTCTTATTCATCTTTTTGGTGAAAATCTTGGTACATATGGTTTTATTAAAACGACTTTTGTTGACGACTGAATGTTGCGCTCATGACGGGTGTTACCGATGGGGTAGGAGATGCCTTTCTGTATGAACACCTGATACCACTGATCGTTCGAGGTGCTTGGCTCGCACGATCGAATCTCCTCGGCGGACTCATCACATTGTGTTTTTTCCGTTTCAACCGGTTCCACTAAACGCCGTGGTATGTAATACCCTGCCTATGGGAAAGGTCATATAAGTATCTTGCTGCTTTTAAAGAAAGGGTAGCCCAAAATGTTGAGGCGGCGGGTTTTGTCTCAGTATATATTTGTGGTCCTTGGATCATACGGATGACGCCTATCGTTTAACGTCGTTAAATAACATTTTCTTTTATTACAATTGAGGTCTACTTTGGAAGTGAGTAAACTGCCTCATTTCATCAAGCGACCTATTTGGACATTTTCAGGATGAAGACTATGTATTACTTAATACTTCTACTGGCCTTGAACTTGGTTCCCGAGCCATCTGAAGCCTCCTTGTTAAGGGGACGGCGCATAACCTTGTTCATTCCGCACGATATAGGCTGCAAGCCTGTCTGTGAGAAGACCTATAACTGGCTATGTAAAGTCTCCATGACGAAGCGAGGACTTGACCTAGAGACGAAACCAGAAATGGTAAATTAAAACTAATTGCCTTATTTCACTATCTCTCATCAAATCATCTATTTGGACATTTTCAGGATGAAGACTATGTATTTCTTAGTACTTCTGCTGGCCTTGACCTTGGTTCCTGAGCCATCTGAAGCCTCGTTGTTCCGGTCCGCGCGCAAATTCACCTGGGACTACGACCTAGAGTGTAAGTTCGCCTGTACGTGGCCGGAGAGCTGGTGGTGTAAGGTCTGCAAGAGGAAGAGGGGACTCGACGTAGATACGAAACCAGAAGGGGTAAATTAAAGTTACATTCTCTACTCTCCATTGTCTGACAGTCTTTACTAATACAAAATACAAACAGATCTACACTTTTAATAAACTTGCGAGTTTTCCCCCACAACAGAGTTACATTCTCTCGTCTCCGTCGTCTAACAGCCTTTACTAATACAAAATACAAACACAACTACACTTTTAATAAACTCGCGAGTCTTCCAAAACAACAGAATTCTCGTTTATTCTTTCACTCGCCGCCATCCTATCAAACTCATGTGCGCGGGAGACACCTGGTTTCGTCCAGCTAAGCGACTGCGATCTGCCAAACAAGGTTTACTTCACGTGTCCTATATAGGTCAGATGGCTAATTCTAATCGAAAACGGAGCGTCATATAGACAAAAGAGAACCTGGATGTCTGTTTTAAATGTTTATATAATAACTCTCATTGTTTCAATATCTCAAAATGTCGACTTTTATTGATATTTTAGTTCCATTTTCAAAATGGTAATTTCCATTTTGCTCAGAATAGGTTCTGCTGAAAAATAAATAATCGTATGTGAAATTTTAATAACCTGGACTCATATTGTCGAAGGTAGTTATCTTAGCTAAGATGATTGTCGTAAAGTTGTTGTAGGCTATGACGTCACTTTAACAAACAACATAGCCGTGGACGGTTCTTGCGATAGATCGAAGTACCGATAGCTACGAAAATACCTCCCCTGGGCATGGATCGTAAACGAATGGGACCCGGAACTCGGATTAAATGTTTGTTGTTTTATATATACATATCATCTTCTACATAACCTTATAAACGTTTTTGGCATAATAATTTCTTTATAATCAAATTATCAATATATTGTGAAGCGTACTTTAATACCTTTAAAAGGGGCGGGATCTACCTCAGTGGGTTGAGCGCTCACCTGAGGTGCAGCGGTCGCAGGATCGAACCTCCTCGGTGAACCCATCGCTTATGCTTCTTTTCTTTCCAACCAGTGACCCACGACTGGTATACCAAAGCCTGTGGTATGTACTATCATGTCTGTGGGAAAGTGCATATAAAAGATCCCTTGCTGCTTATCGAAAAAAAACTCAGCTGGTTTCCTCTAAAGACATATGAGAGAACTATCATATGTTTGACGTTCAATAGCCGATGATAATAAAAATCAGTGTGCTCTAGAGGCGCCATGAAATAAAACAAAGTTTACTTTAATACCTTTAAAATGTTTTAGTTTATATAGGAGGTCCCACATAAGCCTGATATTTAAAGACTAAAAGTTGCGAATTTCCGCGAAACGAATTTCAATAAATTGTGTGTTTATTTAAAGGGACTGCCCGAAGTTTTCAGCCATGTAACAGTTTTCGGTTGGTCCTTCTTGAAATATACACAAATCCTAATCTATTTATAATTCACAAACAAGATGTCCTCTAACACGTTTTTAGATACAAATCGCTATACCGATAAATATATTCTTAATATTTTGTGGTTTTAATAGGTGTTTTGGGGTATGTTTGTTTACCCCATTTGGCGGGTGTAAGATTTTTTAAAAATATAATTAGAGTATGTTATTGTCAGTGAAATTTGATAAAAGATGTAACACTACCTCGTCTTGTTCGTAGTGCTATGTAATGGTCGTATAGTGGTTTTTCGGTGTACTGATATTTCCGCTATATGAGCGCGCGTTGTGAAACACTCATATAACTCTCAACAATCTATCGGTGGTTATACTTTTAATATCTTACTGGAGGATATACAATCTAGAAATTCACTACATAAATGAAATGTTCTCTTCCGGCGTTCTTCCCAGATGTTCTTTGAAAAAGCCGTGGTCTGGGTTTTACACAGCAAAATCTATGCTGTTGTTTAATGATCAAATGTTATGACCGTAGATCACTGTGTGTAGCACTCGACTCCACGACGTGACTGTCGTAGTCGGCTCTACGACGTGACTGTCTTCAGTGAAATGCTCCTGGGTTCACGTAGACAGTTCAGGAATTCCACTTATCTTTCTTTGAGAGTCCTGTTGTTAGTCTAATTACAAATGATTTGACAATCTTCCATGATCAGCTGAAAACGTTTCCCGTTGAACTTTCAAACTCAGCGGTTACGTCCTGTCAAGCGTCAGGTCTCGGCCAATACGACATCGACCTTTGAAAACTCTCACGCCGACGTCCGTTCGTACGACATCGGACACGATAGTATTACAAAGAGCTACTACAAAATATTGTTATGACCGAAAATGTATTAACTCCACATATCCAGTCTCTGGGCCATAAATAGTAATTAAAGTTTAATTTTAATAATTAAAAATAAATTATATTAAACTCAAGATGGAGACTTTAAAGGCATATTATCACAGATTTAGAGGACCTTATTTCTCTAAATATGGATTGTAAATGAAAATTATATTTATTTGGGATACTACACCTCGCTATTTTATTATCTAAGAGGTTTTAATTGTATCGCGACGAATGGAATTCCATATCACCCCCAACGGTGCACAAACTAGCAGCCATCATGTCGATTGTTGGTAGACCTAAACACAGGATTTAATCTTAGGTAATTGTTGTTGTAATGCTTCATATTTGTGTTCAGTTTTTATGTTCTCACATAGAAATTGCCTTAGCAAAATTATCTATTTTTTCTGACGATTAAGCCATTTATTTATAATAGTACAGTCATAATAATAAAACGTGTTGAGTTGCGGCGTTTTGCTTGTTCGCTATGCTTAGTGACTACTATGTTGATTCATTTTTTTTAAATATATTGTTCGCTATACCAAATGACTGCTATATTGATCATAAAATATGGTTCGGCTGGGTTTTTTAAAAAAAAATATCAACAATAAATGGTTATGTTGATGGTTGAATAATTCGTCGACATCTTCGTACAGCCGTAAATTCCACAACAGGTTATATATACGTTTAATATCCTGTTGCTGACAGTGTATATAAAATTATTAATGTATAGTATATTGTGTTTTTGTATATATAAAAATCTTTGTATATTATGTTATTGATATGCACTGATGTAAAGAATTAAAAAAAAAAAAAAAAAAAAAAACTGATGCAAATTCACGCCATATTTGATAAATATATCTGAAAGGGGAAACATGCATCAGTATTATCAGTTTAAATTTGTATTTCGTGAATCCATTTAATTTTCCAGCATGCTGCTCTGGGCACGCACCTCGGCTATCTGAGCTATATCCAGGCCTGTGCTTACTTGTTAGAACTTACCCATTGAGCCTTTAAGAACTCTCTCCAGGAGATGAACCTTCTACCTACCACATTTTATACCGACGGCTTAGACCACTGCGCCGTCGACGGCCTTATCAGTACTCTACCATATTACAGTTTCTCATATTCAATTTTCTAAATGGAAAATACACTACTTTAAATCGGTATCCATGCATTTCAACTATCGTTAAAAACGTGTGATCTTAGAGCGCCGTATTTATTCACATGAGTAATATCCTGTCTATGGGAAAGTGCATATAAAAGATCCCTTGCTGCTTATCGGAAAGAGTAGGCTATGTGGCAGCAGCGGGTTTCCTCTAAAGACATATGTCAGAATTACCATATGTTTGACGTCCAATAGCCGATGACAATAAAAATAGCACACTTTTGTTCACATTAGTGATTAGAGAAATGTCCTCATTGCGTTATACATTCTTACTTCATGTAGTAGTCGTTTATTATCACCCATATGGTTCAACATATCTTAGTACATATCGAAGTGATACGTCCCACTAGAAGCGATTCGTCCCACTAGTAGTGATACGTCCCACTAGAAGTGATACGTCCCACTAGAAGCGATACGTCCCACTAGAAGTGATACGTCCAACTAAAAGTGATATGTCCCACTAGAAGTTACACATCCCACTAGAAGCGATACGTCCCACTAGAAGTGATACGTCCCACTAGAAGCGATACGTCCCAGTAGAAGTGATACGTCCCACTAGAAGCGATACGTCCCACTAGAAATGATACGTCCCACTAAAAGCGATACGTCCCACTAGAAGTGATACGTCTCAGAAGAAGCGATACGTCCCACTAGAAGCGATACGTCCCACTAGAAGTGATACGTCTCACAAGAAGCGATACGTCCTACTAGAAGCGATACGTCTAACTAAACGTGATACGTCCCACTAGAAGTGATACGTCCCAGTAGAAGCGATACGTCCCACTAGAAGTGATACGTCCCAGTAGAAGCGATACGTCCCACTAGAAGTGATACGTCCCACTAGAAGTGATACGTCCCACTAGAAGTAATACGTCCCACTAGAAGTGATGTCACACTAGAAGGGATACGTCCCACTAGAAGTGATGTCCCACTAGAAGCGATACGTCACACTAGAAGTGATGTCCCACTAGAAGTGATGTCCCACTAGAAGGGATACGTCCCACTAGAAGTGATACGTACAACTAGAAGCGATACGTCCCACTAGTAGCGATACGTCCCACTAGAAGCGATACGTCCCAATAGAAGTGATACGTCCCACTAGAAGTGATGTTCCACTAGAAGCGATACGTCCCACTAGAAGTGACGTCCCACTAGAAGCGATACGTCCCACTAGAAGAAGCGATACGTCCGACTAGAAGTGATACGCCCTACTAGAAGTGATACGTCCCACTAGAAGTGATGCGCCCCACTAGAAACGATACATCCTACTAGAAGCGATACGTCCCACTGGAAGCGATACGTCCTATTAGAAGCGATATGTCCCACTGGAAGTGATACGTCCCACTGGAAGTGATACGTCCCACTAGAAGCGATACGTCCCACTGGAAGTGATACGTCCCACTGGAAGTGATACGTCCCACTGGAAGTGATACGTCCCACTAGAAGCGATACGTCCCACTGGAAGTGATACGTCCCACTAGAAGCGATACGTCCCACTGGATGTGATACGTCCCACTAGAAGCGATACGTCCCACTAGAAGCGATACGTCCCACTAGAAGCGATACGTCCCACTAGAAGCGATACGACCCACTAGAAGCGATACGGTCTACTAGAAGCGATACGTACCACTGGAAGCGATACGTCCCACTTGAAGCGATACGTCCCACTAGACGCGATACGTCCCACTAGAAGCGATACGACCCACTAGAAGCGATACGTCCCACCAATTACGCCACTGGCACGGGTTTGAACGTGTTCTACGTCCGTCTTCATTCTTAATAATAGGTCCGTTTAAAACTTCATGATTCGGTAATAAATATGATATTAAACTCTCTTTCATTTCCTATCATGGTTATGTCCCTTGTGAAATAATGTTCATTGTCCCTCGCTATTTACTCCGGACATAAACATGATACTTCCGATTGTTGTTATTTACAGCACCAACTTTAAGTCAATTGGACCGATAGCTCCCTATTGGGCCCGGCGCTAAGAGGGCACTGCACTGGAGTAATCTACGACATTATATGGTATTCCCTGCCTGTTGATGGTATAAAATAAAGCCACGAATACATTTATCCATTTTATTACTTCCGCTTCCGCACAGGTTACCCGTCGTGGACATTATTTGTACAGTGAAATTCGCACCTATACTGTTAACCCGTTACCTTTAATACCCCTTTCCCACTTATGCGGTTCAGACCACGGTTTGACGCGGTTTGAAAACCTCAGGGAACCGCGAAGACACTGCGCGGTAGAGGTCCGGAGTTTGTTGCCGTTTTAACCATTTTGATAAATAAAATATTTTTGAAACGATAGAATTACGATTTACTTACATATTCTTATTCAGAATATCAATATCCATAAATCCAATAAGCTTGCAGTCGCACACGTGTTGGTAGTTGCAGAAATACAATGTTTGTTTGGAATTATTTTTCGTACGTATCAATATTATCTTTTTAACAAAAAACGATATTTAGCTACTACCAACACTTAGGTGACCAAAAACATATTTGATATATAGATATTGATATCCTGAACAACAATATGTAAGTAAGTTGTAATTCCGATAATTCAAAAAAGGTTTTATTTCCCAATAACTGCATAAAATGGCCACACGACTTGAATTAGCCGCCTGACTTATTTAGGTCACGTGAATTAAACGCTGTTTGGCAGATCGAAGTCTCCTAGCGGGACGAAACCAGTTTTCTCCCGTACGCATGAAACGATGGCAACGAGCGAAACAAAAACTAGAATTCATTTGGGAGATTATTAAAAGTGTAGTTGTTTTTGTATTTTGTATTAGTAAATGCTGTTAGACGCCGGAGAGGGGATAATGCAACTTTAAATAACTGTTTGTACTGATAAGCAAGGCAATGTACAATGTATTTAAGAAAACTGATGGGTTGATTTGGTGTTAAATAAAAGATTTTTTTTCAGTTCTCGAAGATAGATGCCAGAGATGTCGTCGTGAACTAGGCTCGTGGCCATGACGTCATCTTGTCGCCGAATCACGCAGGTAGTCCTGAAAGAGAGTCTTTAATAAATATTTAAAATCAAAATGTCTTTTCCCGTATTTTTTTTATACACATTGTTGTTTTGTTTCAAATGACAGTTATATCAGCGTCGGACGCATGATTACGTCGAGAAAAACAGACCGACCACGCATCAGGCGGGCACTCTAGTCCAGTCATTTTAAGGGAAAATTTGACATAACCTCAACAAATTGCAACAGGTTTTTCTACCACTGGGCTATGCTGCCCGCACAGTGTGTAGTCTCGTTACACGTGGACGGCATTTAGCTCATTCTGTCACTTGAGTCGCAAGATCTAACCACCTTGGCGAACATAAACTTGGCCTGTTCCGTTCCAATCAGTGCTTCGCAACTGGTATACCAAAGGGCCGTGGTACGAAGTCCTGTCTATGGGAAAGTGCATATAAAATATCCCTTGCTACTAATGGAAACACGTAGCGGGTTTCCTCGAACTAGGTCTCAAAATTACCACGATCGACACACAACAGCCGATGTTTAATAAATCCAAATGCTCTAGTGGTGTCGTTAAATAAACTTAACTTTTTATCTTCACTGTGGAACGTGTTTGATTATAGTGGTTAAGTGTGTGTAGAGGTTGGTGAGTGTTGAGAGAAGAGGGTGTAGCGGCCTTACACCAACATATTGAGCCCTTAAGAAATCGCTCTTGGTTGGAGCTGGTACCATGAACTGTTGCCATAGGGTTTACACACCGTATGAATGACTGCTATAACCAGTGAGTTATGTGGAGGGCGTCGTGAAATAAAGCTCACTTTCATTGTGTTGACTATAGATTTCAAGATTTATTTAACAACACTCAGACACTATATGACGTATGACGTATGACGAAGTTTGTGCTAGCCTCATAAGGTTGATAATTGTCACTAAAGTTGTTTTGTTTAACGAAACCACTATAGCACGTTGATATATTAATCATCGGATATTGGATGTCAAACATATGGTAATTTTCCATTGTAGCAAGTAATCTTCTATATGCACTTTCCCACAGACAGGATAATACGTACCACGGCCTTTTTCCAATCAGTGCACCGTGACTGGTATACCAAGTGTGTACTGTCCTGTGTATAGCAAAGTGCATATACAAGATCCCTTGCTATCAATGGGAAACATGTAGCGGGTTTCCTCGGAATACGTGTCAAAATGATCATATGTCCCAATAATGGACCTGGCTACAATTGGGCTGATTGTTTTCCTGTTGTGGTGTCTAAATGTCTTGAGGTGAATGCCAAAAGACGTTATATTATCCCCATGAGTGCGGCAATTTAACTTTGGAATAATTCTAAGCATTAAGAATTGGTCTTCGCCTGAATTCGCTGTCTACACAAGGCAAAGTATATGTACATATCGGTTTTCAGTGTTAACTAACTGCATGGTAATTTCATGAGCATAAAATGTACAATGTATTTTAAAAAAACCATACACCCACCCCACCCCCACCCCACCCCCAACAAAAAATCCCCAACCAACAACAACAAGAAACATTCAGTTTGTATCAAAGACAAAACTGAAACCATTTACAAAACATTTATTGAGTTACATCAACATGAGCATAGATAAGAATTAAAAGAAAACATCACGTTAAATCCCGAGTTAATAGCAGACGTGGCGTTAAATTCAATCCTGGAAGACATTACGAAACTGGAATCATTTTAGTAGCACCACACTAGATCCATTAACAGGTGACAATACCAATAAGATGCAGAAATCAATATCAAATTTGCTTTTAAAAGCAATCGTCCGATGCATGCAGATACTTGGTTGAAAGGATATAATATAAAAATATCTAGATGCATGTTGCTATGCATATTTCCTGATAAAATAAAACCATAAAATGTAGTGTTTTAATATATCCATTCAAAATGAATTTGATATATATTATTTGCTTAGAGGTGTGTTTTTTGTTTGTTTATTGAAAATGTAAAAATACTTTATGCTAGAATATATACAGGTGTTTATCTTTATCTAGTGTGATACAAAACATACTTTATAAATCACGACCTAATCTCCATTACGATAATTTTTTAAACGACTAATTTCCTTGAATTTTGAAAACCACCTTCTTGGGAACAAGAATAAAGAAATAATATACCCGAGATGTTTTGAGCAGTTTATTTTTTAGCATTTCCAAAAGTACTTTCTTGATTAATCAACTACA
>JAUUEI010569134.1:0-11273 GCA_032274625.1 Depressigyra globulus
GTATGACGTCCAATAGCTGATGGTAATAAAAACCAATGTGCTCTAGTGGCATCGTTAAATAAAACAAACTTTACTTTACTTTACTTATATCACTTTACTTACTTCAGGTCCGCCAGACAACCGGTACGTGCGAGTGGAGACGTGTATGTTTATGATCAAATTACCACAGTACTCCTCCCAGGAGATCATGACCCAGAGACTGCGATACGCCATCCACTGCCGAGAAGATCCTCTCATCGGTTGATCGCTACGATCGTGTTGCTGTCGTCAGCACACAAAATAACCTGTCTCGTTCACAAGTTCCCAGTGATACCTACAGATCCTTACAATCACTCAGATACATAAAACAGGCTTTAGAGTCTTTGTGTGGCTGTTAAAAGTGAGAGTAAAATTCAACAAGACATTGTCTGAGCCAAGCTTCGTTACGAGCCATTGTGAATTTAATAAGTATATTCCAAGAAATTGTGTAAGCTGGTTAATATACTCAAAGACTCTGAAAATGCACCAGTTGAAAAATGTTTCATAATCTCTTTTCAAGAAAATTAAAATCGCTGAAAATTTCAAATTATAATAATGATAGCATAGCAAATGTAAAAATGAAAAAAGTTGTAACATTGTTTGACTTGAATTTTGTTAATGTGACGATTACGAATTATTGAACTGTGTTTCCCGTTTAATAATCTGCTTAAGACCAGATATATCTGCACAAAAATATTTTATAGCAGACCATTTATATTCTTTTAGGGTTTTATCACAATGTTGATTCTCTGTTTTATTTGAAACACTATTTATCTTCTCGTCATTCTATTTTGTTGCCATTAAAACTAAATTATTAAATTATGTTAAAAATGTCAGCTTTTAATATGGCTTTAGTGTGAACTCCCATAACATTTTGACCGATCAAATGAAACGGTGAAGATGGTTTTATTCAGTTTGGTTTAAAATGGCCAAATTCCTGTTTTAAAATAGTGGTAATCTACTAGAACTTTCACAAGTATTCTTCCAAGCAGCCGAACTGGAGATTCGTTCATTACGACGGAGATAATAGTGTAGACGACACCTGGTGTTCAAACCACATTGACTGAAATCTCCAGAGTGAGCTGTAATCAAGTTGTACTTGCAGTTTCATATCTCTGTGCTATGTCTGTGATTTTTATTTTGATCATTATCGTACTCTGTTTATGCTGTTTTCACAATATTTTGGTTGTTTCTGGTATTGTGGTAACTGTCCACAGTATTTCAGTTAGATAAAAAAACAAAAGGCACTGGCTTCTCACTGGACTTTCTCCTTTGGGTGTCATTTTAGATTTTTAGGTGAGATCCCTGACACCTATTACCTGTAAGTGAACATTTCGTTTTCTTTAGAATGATAGAGTGTATTTTTCACCATAACATATTCCATGAATATATTTATGAAATGTAATTTGCGTCTTAATTATTATTTATTAAATCATGAAATGGTATTTATGGTATAGAAACTATATTTTCTTTTATTGTCCTTCAAAGGAACTCAGATGAACTTGTTTTGAAAATGAATAGAAAAGATATATTAATTGGATTTACATCCATGTATGTTGTTTTTGGCATCTTGTTTATTTTCTTTATGTATTCACAAACATTAATGAAAACAGTATAAAGATAGTGTAGGTAATGTGTAAAATGTATGTATGTATTGTTTTAATGCTGTGAGCCTGAATGAAGTAGATTGGAGCGGATTTTTGTGTGTGGTCACCATTGAGAAGTTAAAATTGTTGTTTTCGCTCTTTATTAATGTTAAGAACAGAATTTTGTTAACTACTGAATTGAAACAGCTAACAATTTAACAGTTGCCAGTGTTACAAATGTGCATTTTTTTTTTTAAATATATAATTCTTAAAATTTGAACGACTGACTTGATAATAGTCCTATTATTCAGTTGAAAAATGCTTGGCCATAGCTTTGTATCGTAATATTATGTCCAGTTTGGTGGACGACCTAAGGCCAATGTTTTTCATTTATATTTAACTTTTCCCATTTTACAAATACAAAGTGATATGTTTTACCTATTTTTCTAATCATTACAATCTAACCTGGGGAAAAAAATCTACTTATCCATGAAGTTATAATCGGTGTCTGTGAAAAAACGAAACCAAAAAAATAAACAGAAACTCATCAGAATTAATCCAAATATGCGATATCATACCATTGTTCTACTTGCAGATTATTTTTCACAAAATTACTCCTTTGAAACAATGCACAATAATTGTGTGTTCAGGTCAGGGAGTCAAAATGACAACTTGCTGAAGTTGTACATTATAAAGAAGTACTGTTCTTTAGCCCATGAGGCCACACATCTGCATCATCATCAAATGAACATAAAATTTAGAACTTACATAAACCTGATACTGGTAATAGTAATGTCTCCATATGATGATTGTCAAATACTAAATTGGAAACCATAGATCAAATGTTTTGCATGTGAATCGTGCTTAATGCTAGCATTCACTGCTGTGGATTTACCTATTGAATCATTTCATTTCAACTTTATTTTCATGCTTATATCCAATTAAGGTTCAAGCATAATGTCTTGGACACACACCTCAGCTATCTGAGATGTATGTTAATTGTTAGTCGTTAGTAATAGTGTTAGTAAGAGAGAAGAGAGTGTAGTGGGCTTACATCTACTCATTGAGCCCTTAAAAACTTGTATTGGGTTAGAGCCGGTACTGAGATGTGAACCCATTACCTACCAACATGTAGTCTGACAGCTTAACCACTGCACTGTCGAAGACGGTCCAATTGAATCATTCAGGTAAGGTCTGAAAGTACCTGACTTTTGTGGTTATTAGCTTTGTACATATTCGTTGACATTATAACCGATTGTTTTATTAAAAATATTAAACAGAAGTTTATTTTGCAGCCACGTTAAACTTTTTATTTAATGAATAATAGGCATTTTGTTGGCGAATGCACTCGAAAGTCAGTTCATGAAAAATAATTAAATTGTCCTTCGTGAATTAGCTTTCACAAATCCGGACTTCCTCATACAATTTCCACTACTTCGATGCATATTGATGAATAAATTCCAACAAATTAAAAATAAAATGATAATAAAACTTGAAAAAAAAGTTCCAACAAATTAATAAATGTCTAACTTATTCCAAGTTGTAAACTTAATCTTTCAGGCTTTCTGTGAGAAATTAATTTGAGGGTACATAATATACAGAATAGACAGTAAGGGCCCCTATCAGGTATGTACGAGTCTGGATTATTTAAAATTGGCAAAATTTAAAAAGCAGTTCACTTACCATGATCTTAATATGCTTTAAGTAGAAGACAAAATACATTCAGCTTCTCTAAAATGTGTGTTGTTAAAAACAAATTAATTGAAAAATAAGTAGTTTGTTAAATACAATTTTATGGAAATATAAAAAAAAAAATTGATGTCTGTCATTATGATTTGTATAATTAAATCAATTGATTATCTATAATTATGATTGAAAACTTCAAAATTAATATAATTTCTTTAAATGCTAATTATTTTATTATGTGTTAATGCAATTATGAAATTGCTTCTTGAATCACAGGAATGTGTATCTGTTTTACAAATAAAACGAAAGATGATAAAGTTTTGATAAATTACAATTCAAGTAGTATATATTCTAGTAGCTATTGGTATTCTTAATATATAATGTCTTTCAGTATGCCACCGATTAAATTCCTGGAATGGTTTTTGTTTTAAAATATGTTGTAAAACATTTAACGTAGATTATTTTCCTAAACTTGCTGTTAAATATATGTAAACCTGTCCATAAATACCAGATAAGGATCGACAAAACATGATCTTTAAACATTTGTGGAATTTATGTATAGGTTAAAAAAATATGCATTTGTGTACACAAACTGTCTGGTTGTTTTACAAGTGTATCTTCATAATAGGTTGAACTCTATTGTGAATAAGTTGGAAACATGTATCGATTGTAAGTGAATATTAGTTTTTGGATGTAATTCATTTATATATAGTATCATTTCCATAAATGCGATTCCAAGCACAGACTTTTAGTGTACTAAAAAAGGGAATTGATGAGCGAGTTCTCAGTGCGGTGATGTCATAACATCAAGTAAATACTAGCAGCTGAAAAGTACACTTTGACGTTAAATTGTATATAGGAATCAGCTTAACACACCACAATAGAAATGCACATTTTCACCCACGAAAATCACATTACTGAAAAGCAGGACTTTAGTTCCGTGCTCTCTATTTATAATCACATTGTATTCAGATGGTTGTGTTTTTATGTGTTAATTTAGCCTTATTTTCCATATTTTGTTAGATAAAATTGTGAAACATTGAAAAAGCAGTTAAGCATTTAAACATTTCCTGTTCATCAAAATACCTTCTAATATTTACCAAACATAATTCCTCTTTTAAAATTAGCTTGTGTTCTGTATCTTTAAAAAGTGTGTACACTGTAGTAGTCAATCATAAAACTTTTGAGGGCTGAAGAGTACGTAATAGACATTGTGAATAAGGAATTATAATAATACTTTGAAACATGTTGGACCTTGACTACTTTAACCATGCACAGCCTCGGAAAGGTTAAAGAAGTTGAGAGGTATGTTAATTTTGAGGATCACAGTTTCTGCCTAATGATTTTTGTTTTTAAATGGTTTTGATCTCAAACTTTTTAAAAAATACCATTATTTGAAGGAAAAATGCTTCATTGTGATGTCTTAACCTCCCACTCATCCCCCACCTAAATTCCAAGTTTTCTTCACTTTAAATTAAAAGTACTTAATTAAAGAGACTTTATTGATGTTTTGAGGTAGTTTTCAGTATCATATATTATTATTGTTTATGAACCTATAAAATATATATGTACTTTCCTTGGAGAACTGAAAATCAACTTAGCATAATTTATGAATATGTAATAACCTACTTCAAATGTGAGTTGTTGGGTTGTTGTGTTTTAATCATCACAATCAATACTGTTTGCCGTTACACTTAAAGCTGTAGTCCTGATTATATTTAAGTATTCAAAATAGATCAAAATAGATGGAACGTTTGTCTTTTACCTGCTATTCCTGCATTTTATTTACCGTAAAGAAGTTTTATTGAAATTAACACTTAGTGATGTGGAAACACTTGTAATTGTATTAGTCATTTTTATATTACATTTACTCTGTGCAGAAAAGTTCACGAATACTTTTAATTACTTCAGTTTGAAACAAAATTTTATAGCTGTTTTGTGTTACAAAAGGTAACAAGTCTTAATCGTGCCATTGGTTTTCTTCTTTTTAAAAACTTTATTTCTGTGCTTATTTCCAATTAAGCTTCAAGCACATGGTTTGGCAGGAGCAGATGGTGGATTTTACAGATGATACAAAATTACAGAAGAGAAAGATTGTCAGCAAAATGCTGCAGTTGTGCTGACCGCATTGTGCCTGTTTGTTATTAGACCTATATATTTATTAATCTTCTTCAGAAACACACAGTTGATCAAAATAATACATACCGGGGTACTCACACTGTAACTATTTAAATATATGTGTGTACATTTAGTCAGCATGAGATGTTCGGGGAACCTCACTGTTCAGAGGTTGAGTGTGTACGTACCCCTAGCACTTCTTTCCTGGGAACACCAGCTATCTGTGCTGTCTGCCGAGGACAGTCATTATATGTTGATTGTTAGTGATTAGTGAATGGCCTTATACTTGCCTGTTGAGTCCTTTCACACTTGCTTGGGTTGGAGCTGGTACCTTAGTGTGAATCCAGTACATATCAGCTTTAAGAGGCAATATGTTAGCCACTGCACTACAGAGACCAGTATTTCCACTGTTGATGATATTCTTTGATAGTGAAAACACAAGTTGATTGACTTACATTTGTAAAAGTCACGTGATTGAAAGACGTGATCGTGACTTTAATGTGTGAACCAAGTCACTTTTTCTGTGTTACATTTACCAGTTGTTTTTTCTTTCAATGTTTACAAATTCAACTTGAAATTGGTTATTTATAATTTAATACTTGGAAAATTATAACAGTGTTTTATTGATCGAAGCTACTGCAAGTTAATAATATTTATTGCATTCACTTTGGATTCCTTTCAATCATGGCACAGTTTAATTTTCTACTTTTATCTGTTATTATAGTGCAAGACTGCTGTGTGATCTTTTCTGGCTTATGTATGTGTTTAACAATGTGAATACTGTTACATATTTTAATGTAAATTATTGTAAAGAAAAATATCAAAAATGTATATACTGTAATTCAACAAACAAGTATTTGTTAGAAAGTGTTTGAAAAGCACTATGAGGTTTGTACTATGTTATCCTTGTCAATCTATTGTTGCTTTTTGCCTGATACTCTGTATATTTTTGTTTGAAATAACAATAAATACAAATCACAGTGATAGCTGTTTTTGTTTTTTTGTATTTAGTTACCTATGTACCAGTACACCTATGGATATTGTGTTATGGTTTCTTTTTAGGTTTATCCCCTTATCTTTTTTTATGTGTCAGAAAGATAAACTCTATTGTCAAATAAATGTGTGTGTTTTTAGTTTGGGTTTCACATAACTAGACCACATTGATTTATAATTGTCTATTTTGCGTGTCAAACCTAGAGGAAAGCCACTACATTTTTCCAATAGCGGCCGGCAACGTATCTTTTATTTGCATTGAGCTAGATCCTGCCCCTGGTTGAAAAGAGAAACAGCCCAGTAGGAGCCAATAGGAGTCCGACTGAATATTAATTATTATCAATGATGCATTTATAGATATTTTATCCCCAGCAGTCTATTAGCCTTCACCCTAAGTTATGGTTTTAATTTCAGTTTTCAACCAATGTAATTTATTTTGTTTAACGACACCACTAGAGCATATTGATTTATTAATCATTGGCTATTGGATGTCAAATATTGTAATTTTGACGCATAGAAGAAACCTGCTACAATTTTCCAGTTTCATACAGCAGGCAATTTATATATATATATATATATATATATATATATATATATATATATACAAACATAGACAAAATATGGTTTATATTGAAGAAATTGATAATAAAGGTACCTCTTATCAAAAGCAACATGTTAATTTTTTTTTTAAATGGTTGAAAACCCAAAACAATGAATGAGGTAAGCACCATGTAATATGTACCTTTTGTCAGAAGCAATGCGTTAAGAAGAAAACAATAATAAGGTAAGGTATGCAATATTTAATGTGTACCGAGTCAAAATGATGGTCCATGAGTCTGTCGTCGACCTTTGTTGTTATTCGTTCAGTGACGGCGGATCAGTCTTTCACGAGTGTTTGATGAGTTACAGTACCTTTGGCACTTTCACTTTTCCATTAGAGTTATTTCCCTTTAGTTAATGACAGAAAATGATGAATATTTTATGTCATTACGAAATATCAAAACAAACCAGTGAAGGTATGTATTCTAGTGTTCTGAAATGCGAAAGAAAGAAGTTTTAGTTGAATGATCAAATTATATTTATTACTTAAAACTAAATTAAAGGGATGCTTCATTGACGTTAAACGTGATATATTTAATACTGACAGCGAGTTCGTCGCACACATCACAGATGAATAGGAAGAAAGAAGTCGCAGTGTTAAAATTAGATGCGCGTGAATAGTGCTGTAGTCATAACATTATAAAGAACAAATATAATGTATGGTAGTAGTTCCACACCACATCAAACACGAAAATATGACAAATATAGGCCTGTGTATGGTTCATTAAAACAAACCTCAGCAGTGGATGTCCTGGGCACACACTTGAGCTATCTGAACTGCCCAGGACAAGGTTATTTTTGTTAGTGGTTAGTATTAACCCTGTAGAGGTTAGAAAGAGAAAAGAGGATGTAGTTGCCTTACACCTACCCATTGGGCTCTTGAGTCGGAGCCGGCACCAGGATACAAACACAGTACCTACCAGTCTGTTTTCCGACGGCTTAGACCACTACGCTGCATAATCCGGTTTTGTTCATGGAGCAATTTCCATCCAATTAAAGTATTCGTTACTTCTGACAATAACAAATGTTTTGATTTGATAGAAATGTGGAAATGTTTTTATTTCCGTCAAATCAAATAGTTTTAAAAACAAGACCGCGTTTTAACACATATCACTGAAGGATTTCATTCTGAAAATACAAAGTCAAGATATACACATGTATGGTAAGTATGTTTTTGGTCTCCATAAACCTTAAAATGGATTATTTTACATCACATGTCAAAAGATTAATCACAATTGTCTGAGCATCTGTTAACGACTGTATAGCATTGTAGAACATTGTCAAAAAATACTATGTGCGGGGCGGGGGGGGGGTGCATGATCTAGCTCAGTTGGGTGAGGTGCCACGGTCGCAGGATCCAACCACATCGGTGGACCCAACAATTGGGGTTTTTTTCCGTTCCAAGACATATATCAGAAGTACCCTATGTTTGACATCCAATAGCCGATGATGAAATAAAAATCAATGTGCCCTAGAGGTGTCATTAAATAAAACAAACTTTACTTTTTAATACTTGCGAGTGTTTAATATACTACTCGAAAAATATACATAGGGACAGTGTTTTGCGAGAGAATGGTTTTTTTGTTTGAAGTTTATTTGTAATGACACATTTAATATTTGATAGTAATGTGTGGCTGTACACTTTTAAAATAAAATTCAGATGGGTGCATGTCTGAACCATATGTAGTTTAAATAGATTGGGATGATACATTCATTATAAATGCTTTTATTTTATATTAAAAATACTCTAGCCAATGTCCGTTCAAATTACAATTTATATAAATGTTCTTGTTAGAATTTAAAAAAAATATCTACAGTACATATATCCATAACATTTCTTGTTATATTGTTTGTATTACAGTACATATACATATAGCTCCATAATGAAGCTCAATATTTAATTCAATTTTATACATACTAATTTGTTTTTCTTCTAATCAGCAAAATTTGAAATAACTGGGTCTTGAGTGTTAGGGTAATCTTGAGTGTTAGGGTAATCAATAACGTGCAACTGGTGTGCCAGAGTCCCATTAATTATTCATTTCAAACACAACAACCAATTACACCACCGTTTTTTGAAGCAATTGATACTAAATTTGCTGTGAACCTTTATGGTTAAATGTCAGAGGTCTGTGTTAAAGAAGTGCCCAAATAGATCACTAATCACTTAAATTGATAGTGATTTCCATAGTTGTGTTGAGATCTAGCTCAGTCGGTTGAGCGCTTCGCTTGAAGTGCAAAGGTCGCTGGACCAAACCTCCTCAGTGAACCCATCGAATAGGCTTTTTTTCATTCAGACCATGCCCCACGTCTGGTATACCAAAGTCTATGGTCTGTATTGTCCTGTTTATGGGAAAGTGCATATAAAAGATCTTGCAGCTTTTTCAGAATGCGAAGCCTATAGTATGGCGAAAGCAAGTTTCCTCTCTCAATATCTTCGTGGTCATTACCCATATGAATGATTGTGATATAATTGTAAATAATTAGTACTATGTTCCAAATGCTTCGATTATCTTTCACATCCTGCCCCTTCCAGTTCCAAGCATCAGATCAGGTATATCCTGCCCTGCTATCAAATAAGCTTTCCTATGCAGTAATTCTCATTAAAATGACCTTGAACACACACATATATGTATGAACCATGGCTGCAGATATCATTTGCACTACTAGTACTAATCCGAAAACCTCAATTTACAACCACTGACATTAAGAAAACGACCACAGCCAAACAAACAATGCCTTGGAAAAGTAGTGTTCTCAGCATTGTCCACAGCAGTTTTACCATTAACTTGTTTTGTTATTTGTTATTCTTGCCAATACTGCAAGATTACCAGTAATAATTTGGTCAACCACTTTGTTAAACATGATTTCTAAATAGTCACCTCATCATCATAATTGTATGTTATATATTTATATCACCAGCTCGATCACAACATTCTATATATGTGATTTGTAAGAGAATATCCTGAACGTTGTATTGAAAATATAACATTTGTCCATCATACCATAATCTCAGTTCAATATAAGCTTATAAGCTTATGGATTTAAATTATGGATGTTAGATTTTTTAAAATGGTGTAAAATATACAGGGCTCAGACTGTCGATTGCCACAATCACCAATTGTGATAAAAATACAAAAGTGGCGACAAAATACTCAATGTGGTGAAAGTCTGTGGCGATTTTAGAGAAAATATTTTCTAGTTTTCACTTAATTGCTCGCTTTATGGTCATGTACTAATCTAAAAACATTAGCCCTCTATAAACAAAACATTAAATTGGGAAAATGTAGTAAGCAATAGTTATTTCAACTTTGTTTAATTTTCCACACCAATTAATATGTAAACTCACTCCCAACATTAGTCAGTTACATATATTAATTCAGTCCATCTAGATAGAGTTTTGTTCAGTCTGAATTCTGCATCATGTACATGGTGGGATGATTAGAGTCCAGGTTTATCAATAATTCATACTCGGAGATACTTTCTACCAGTCCATCTAGGTAATGATGTTATTCAGCACTGTTAGGTTGTCTACCAAATTAGGTTACTCGTCCTGTCTTCAGTCTAATTAAATGCTATTTCTAGATTGCCTTTAGGCATTACTACTCAGACATATAATAAGTACCTACATTGTAGCAGCCACAAAATTCCCACTGTGGCACATTTTCTTCACATATTTATTATTACTGTAAGCTAGTATTGATTAATATTATTTTCTTTATTATGTAAGTGTCTACAGGCTCAGTTAAGCAGCCACCTGTCTAATGCACACACATTATCTAAAAGGGTCACTGTGCTATTTAGCCACATGTTAATGTAGCACAGTGACCTTTAATAGGAAGCCACTTGTCTTTAAGATTGTATGACTAAGAGGCTTTGTTTTTATTTTTGTTTTGGCCATTAGAAGGTGGAAGATAACTAACATTTTACTGTGTTTCCTACATCGTGAAATATCTGCATGTAACAAATAAAACCCATTAATAATAATTTTGTACATTTAAGGGTCTTCTTCAAATTGATGGCTGTGAAGCACGATCATTTTAATTCATCACAATCTCCAATGACAGAAGATTTAGTGATTAACTGTATTTCATAATTATTCCATTTTCATATTTTATTTTATTTTTATTTTTTTTTGTTTAACGACGCACTAAAAAAACATTTAAATTTACTAATGTAAATACAGTTATATCGGCGTCGGACGCATGATTACGTCGAGAAAAAACCCCAGTGGCTAGCTGACCGGGATCGATCCTAGACCGACCGCGCATC
>JAUUEI010569245.1:0-11271 GCA_032274625.1 Depressigyra globulus
ATTTTTCACTGAATTTATTCTGATGTATTATTTGCATTGAAATGCATAGAGTAATAAATGGTGGTGTGGCACCTAAACTAAAATTAAACTGTCTGAAATGGCACGTTGTCGTGCACGAATTTAGTGCCACAGTGGATCGTTCTGTAACATTTGCATGTATGATATGTTAAAACCCACTAAAGTCAACTGAATAGCAATGTGAATGACGAACCCATTATTATATTAAAATCATATCGGGAGACCAGTTAGATTCAAAGTGTTAGTTTGACAAGGCCATGAGTATCCATATGAATCACTATCAGATGACTTGCATACAGGTGATGTGCCACTCAGATTATCATTTATATGACATTACATGGTTAATTCACCTCCTGTGAGTGAACTCTCACACCCGAGACTGATTTAATAAATCACACTTTGAAGATGCCTGCGCTGATTGGATACATATATCACAATAGGGCCAGTTTTCAAAGATACTCTATTTCACAAATGCAACTATTGATTCAGATGTTATAGCTTTCTAAAAGACGAAAAACCTTTGAACTATTTTGTAAAATGGATACATGGTTCTTTGGCCGAATATATAGATATTAGTTTTGCTTCTCGTGGCTCTGCGGGTGCGGGGATTATATTGGTATATTTGATCTCCATTGTAACGACTGACATATATACCATTTTGAATTTCTATTAATATCCATTAAAACACACACACGCATGTCAATTTCTGCCATCGAGTGACCAATAACTCACGTTCTGTTGCGATTGTCCGCATATGTACTTTGAAAAAATGGGAAATCGTAGGCGAATTCTTTCTTCCCAAACTGAACTACAACTTATTTCTAATGCAACGGACAGTAATACCAATAACAGAGGTCCCCAACATTTTGAACATTTCTGTCACAAAAGTCATTTTGTCTAGTTTATTTCTATGACATTCCTAACACTGATTTGATTCTACAATTGTGTTTGCTCAGTAATATATTAAGGAGTGTCACCTTTTCGGGTGTGTATGCATATACACGATTTTTAAAATCTAATTAGAAAGATCAATATATCAAGTCCATCATAAACCATACATACCTTCTTCACCAGAGTCATCAATGACTGTTACGGTCATTGTCGGGCTTGTAGGGACATCTCCATTTGGAAACCACAAAACAACAGTAGGACCTTCTGGAGACTCGGTCTATTTCGGGAAAATAAAGAGAAATCAGTGGTAATAAAATGAAATTAATTTTGATACACACGATTAAACACACACACACACACACACATAGAGGAAAGCAAACAAGACATACGCAAAGCCACATAAACATATTATCTAGATCCTTACCGTAGTCACATATACTCTCGCGGTGTCGGGGATGTTTGCAATATATTCCACATCATCATCAACTGTTATTACAGCAGTACTTGTGTCCGGCGTGTACTCAACTGGTTGTTCGCCTGGAGTAATAGTATCCATAATGTCCTCCAGTTCACATTCTGGAAACAATAAAACAAAATTATATTATATTATTTAAAGGAACATAAATAATAGATTTGTGTTATAAATAGATTCATATTACATTTATGTTATTTCACTACACCATCGTGTCATTTTTAATAGGACTAATACCACATATTACAGTTATTTGATAACAAATATATAATTTTGAGATTGCAATATCAGCCAAATAACATAGAAAGATACAGGCAATTTGGAAATGTCCACAAAACTAGAAAGGTACCCTTCTGCTCAATACAGTCACTCAATACCTGTTGAAGGAATAATTGGTAATTATTAGAAAACCTATGTAAAAACAAAGTGATTTTTTCAAAATGCATTCACATATAATTATGTATATGATAAACCACAACAGAATATGATACACGGTTTTTAACTCAAGTGTTTATCATATTACCTGTAGTGGTAGTTGTTTGTACTGGACTGGTTGTCCCCGTGGTTGTGGCAGGTGTATCTAGTATATTATCGGAATATGTATTTCAGATAAAGTATAACATCTTTGCAATTTGTAAACTCACTAGAGGTCTTTTTAATGTAATGTTTGGGACCTCATTTGTTTCAACAGAGACTTTCTTATATGAAGACAGATGGACACCACCTTGTCTAACTTTATCTGGAATCTGACTTGCGCGGATAACTGATTGTTGAAGCACTTATAATTTTACCATTCGGATTACACTGACGCAACTCCAACATATATTTCTAGAAATATGTAGTTATGAATCAATATCAAAGTCAAGAAATTAATCTAACGAATCCTTGACTTGCAAGGAAGGATAATTTTAGAAATAGCTTGTCATACATTTATTTACAAAACAGCTGAATCTATGTATGGTAAGGGTTATGCATATTAACATGTATTTCTGTCCATCAGCAGTAAGTCTTCCAAAAGTATATTGATAATTATGTAACTATCTATTTATAATAATTGAAATACATATTCATCCAATGATGCATATGATATACTTACATAAACCGATCCCTAATAATGAACAACTCGTTTTCAAGTTTTACTTAATTTAATAAATTACATTCGGTATTCTAGTAAGATTTCTGAATAATGTATAACATTTCCACTGCAAAGTCTAAACATTACACTATATGCAAACTGGTGTGGTTGTAGTACCAGGTGGTGTTGTTGTAGTCCCAGGTGGTGTTGTTGTTGTATATGATAAACCACAAGACAATATGATACACGTTTTTTTTTTACTGAAGTGTTTATCACATTACCTGTAGTGGTAGTTGTTTGTACTGGACTGGTTGTCCCCGTGGTTGTGGGTGATGTACCTAGAATATTATCAAAATATTAATTTCAGATAAAGTATAACACATTTGCAATTTGTACACTCACGAGACATATTTTTAATGTTTGTGACCTCATCTGTCTTCAAAATCGACTTTTTTTATCTGAAGACAAATTGACACCACCTTGTCTAACCTTATCTGGAATCTGACTTGCGCGGATAACTGATTGTTGAAGCACTATCTGGAATATGTCTTGTCCAGAAGCAGTTATAAGTTTCACATTCAGATTACACTGAAGCAACTCCCAAAATATATTTCTAGGCATATGTAGTTATGGATAGATATCAAAGTCAAGAAACTAATCTAACTAAGCTAGGAATTGCAGGAAAATATACATTTAGAAATAGCTTGTCATACATTTATTTAGAAAACAGCTGAATCTATGTATGGTAAGGATTATGGACATTAACAGGTATTTCAGTCCATCAGCACTAAGTCTTCTAATAGTATATTGGCAATTATGTAACTATCTATTTATAATGTTTGAAATACATATGTATCCTATGATGCAGATGCTGTGTTGCCTCAAGCAAAACACAACCTTTATCAAGTATATGTGACATGTTCAATATAGATTGGATTTCAAAATCTGATAGCCAACTATCGACAAAATTAAAAAAACGTTCTTATATGCAAATGCCCTTCTACAAGGAAACTGTTATCGCAATCAAAACACAACTCTGCACTAGGTAGAGCCGATAGGGTATTTCGTCAATGTCATGATCAAATGGCTCACCCTTCTACACAATATATGGTAAAATTGTGTTTCCTTCAAAGGTGTGGTCGCGAGAAAGGCAGTGTCATCTGACATTTTACAATCGTTTTAACTCCGTCGCCATTATTGCAAGTAAGTACATGACTATAATGCATAAAATAACTATCTAAAGTAGTTCAAACTTGAATTAGTTCATATATCCGAACAACAAACCTATTGTCGTAATCAAAGTACAAAGTGCATTTTGGCAAGGCTGTGATGGTTTATTAAAATCAAGCAGAGTTGCACTATCAATTAAACATGTATATAAAAATAACACTATTGAAAACTTAAAGACATAGCATCACATCAGAATCATTGCTACTGACACTTGCTTTCATTAAGTATTTAAAGCATATAATTCACTTGATTAAAAATCCGATTAACAAAATAAAAATACTAATATAACATGACGTCAATTGTGACAATGGTGTTATGGAATTCATATTTCAGAGTGTGACTAATAGGGCATTTTATGAGCTAAACATATTCCGTTTTTAGATTTAAAATGACAAATTCTGAAGCAATAACAAAGAAAGAAATATGAGGTGGTTGTCGTAAACGTAAATTTAATACGTAATTTAAAGAGTATTTTCCAAAGTCATAATGACATAAATGTTAATATATCTTAAAAGTGAATACTAGTATATAATACAACAATAAATCTACCATAATATTACTGAGGCTGTATCAGTGTTTATTCCTTAAATGATGTTTTAAATGTATAACATTTTCAAATAATAGACCAAAATACTCACCTGTTGGAGGTGTTTCTGGAATATAAACAAAATGAGGTTTAGAATGGAAATTCAATGTCTTGCATAGTTTTGATTTAAACAAAATGAATAATATTCTACTTTATGCAATAGCATTCAGGATTAGTAAATTTTAATTTCTGACATATAGCTATCTCATTATACCGTCTAAAGAATATTTGGTTAACATTGGATGCATGCTCTTTACCCAAATGTAACAGTGTGCATAAGTTTTCAGAAATTTTATAAATTGCAAGAAGGTTTATAATCTGTACTCTCTGGTAGTAGTAGTAGTAGGGTGAGAAGGAGAAGAAGGGGGAATTGTAGTATTAGTAGTAGTAGCAGTAGTAGTTGTAGTAGTGTTGTTGTTTTTGTTGTTGCTGGTGTTGCTGTTGCTGCTGTTGGTGGTGTTGTTGTTTTAATTATATTCCATGTACTCTTTTATTATTCACGGATCTAGCAAACAAAAGGCAATACGAACCTGTTGACACTTCCTCCTCTGAAATTGGAGATACAATATTAATTATATTACTTGTAATTGTGAAATAGTGTTTGTAAACACAACAATTAAACATATAATGGAACAACATAAATATTTTGATCGAATATTATGTTCAACTCATTTTATATTATTATCTTTTTCTGCTATAGTAAAACATGAAATATATTTGAAATAAGTGAAAAATAAATGAAGTAATTTGGATTATACCATGAAATCTTTCAGAGATGGCTGGACTGCCTCTTAATTCAAACATTGAAAAGTGATATGTTATTTGGTTCATCCAAGCAATAACATTAAAATACCTGCCTAAATAATTGGTATGCAGTAACAACTACAAAATGGCATACCTTAATTAAAAAACATAATTTAGATTGTATATAATGTACCTGTTTCTTGACAAGCTGTTATTTTCAAGCTAGTCAGGTCTAATATCGGGGTGTTTCCATCCATATCACGAGTAACAACCACGTAAACATTATTTCCCGAAACACCATCACCGGGTGCTGTCCATATGGCCTTTCCTTCTGCCAGTGTTGCAGTATACGTCATCTGGAATATAAATTCATATTTCAAATGTTTGCATAAGAACGGACCTCGAACTAAAGGATTTTAATTACAGTGGTCTTCTCTCAGTACCACCTCCAACCCAGAATGCATTCTTGAGTGCTCAATGGATAGGTGGACGGCCTTGACATCCTCTTCTCTCTCCTTAACACTAATATATACTAACAATTAACCACGGTCTTTGACAAACATTATAGATAGCCGATATGTATGCTTGGGACAACGTGCGTAAAACTTAACTGAATAAAAGCACGAACATTAAATTTTAAATTAAATGACATGAAGTTGGCATCATTTCAGAAAGTAATCTAGATACATCGTTTACTTACTGTTATTATGTATAGTGTTTTAATTGTGGCATTGTATTTCATGTTGTACTTATAATTAAACTGACATACATATACATGTATTCTAATTTGTTGATTTCAAAACAAATAATCATATTTGTTATGCAGAATATTCTATTAAACATCTTATAATACACGATCGCATTTATATTCTCAATGAAAGACTAGATTCCTTAGTTTAAGCATAATGTGTCTCTATAATTTCCAATAGAGATGTATAACAACTCATTTCAAAACTGGGTTTTGAAAATTTTTAATGCTTATGTGTATTATTGCATAGAAAAAAGAGGTTTGAGAAAGTAGCAAAAGATATGCAATATGATTAGTGTTAATGTTGCACTTAAGGATGGTATGGCTGTGGAATCATTACATAAGTGAATGTTCAATTTTACATATGGTAAATAAATAGCTTGCATTGAATTCAGTAGCACCTTATTCACGAATCTGACTGACAAAATTGTTATTGCAATCAAAATTGTATCACTGCACAAAGCAGACGTAAGGTGTAGAATTCCTAATGTACCTCTCTCGCCAAGGAGATAAATTCTTAGAAGCCAGGATTGTGATAAGAATAAACATCCATACAAAGAGGTTATGTGTTGAAAGATAAAAGTAGGGACCTTCAAATCATCAGTTACATTTGAATTATGATTATTAACAATTTAGAAGCGGTCAGCACAGTCCAGTGGTATGGTGCCCGTCCGGTGCGTGGTCGGTATGGGATAGATTCCCGTCAACTAGCCACTGGGTGTTTATCGATGTAACGATACGTCCGACGCTGATATAACTATCATTAAAATGTTTTGAGTGTGTCTGTAAAAAAAGCAATTTAGATTTTTAAGAATTGGATTAGATTTATATTTTAAATTAAGTAGAACTTAGGTTCGAACACTTCTTGAAATAACTTATCAAGAGATGTTCATTCTCAAGTCATGACACAGCAGCTACAAATTGTGCTTTTGACTATTGTAATATTTGCTGTTCTCATTTGGAGATAAACTTACTGTAACAAATGCATGTTAATACCATTTGAGATGCAGTTACATCAGGATTGTTGGCAGTGCCTTTCAAAATGTACTTGCGGCTGTTTTCACTATGAAAATAATATAAGACAATTTGGTTTTACTGTGAGACACTTCAATAACTAATGTACATGTGTGTGTGAAAAACTAGACTTGTATGTTTTAAGAATATGGGTCCATCTGTTTATAAGCAACTGTACAGTCTTCTTGTATGTGAGGTACTTACTGAACTATCGCCAAGACTAAATTCAACATTGGTTATATCTGATGGCACATTAATCTCAATCTCGAACCACAGTATAACATCTGGTGCATCGATAAAAAACGTGGCAGTTCCGTTAATTCCAAATGTTACTTCAGTTATTGGATCTATTGTAAATGCACTGCCAGGTACAGATTCCATTGCTTCACCACATATGCCAGCTGCAAATAAAGAAATATCAAAACTTTCAGTTTGTGTTCATGACTTGGTGGGAATAATATTGTATGTTTTAGTATTCTGATAATACAAAAAGCATTTTTATAACGATAATCAATTTGTTCCACATTTGAAACCATTTATATATGCCATATAGGCTGCCAATATTATATTTGTAAATATTAAAATTGTATTTCACTACATCCAATACAATTCTGATAACCCAAACATTCCATACAAGCTGAATACTATCACATGCTTTAATTTAGTTGTCCTCTAATCACGAAGAGAAATTGTGAATGAGTGGGTCAAAGAAAATAAGGAAAATATGTACAAGGTGATCAAGTAAACAATATTGCATCCCTACTGCATTGTTTTAGGAGGAATGCCACTCCCGCTGAACTTTGTATATCTGCACAAGACAGAGCTTAATGGATCTTGAACACACAGGAATTTGGTCAAAACCAGCAAAATTTCACGGTCCCCAATTTTCCTGCACAAGGCAGAGTCGAAGGGCAATATTGGCATGGTTGTGACTGTCTCCGTGAACTACAATCAAGTGTTTCATGCACGGGAGTACCGTCGCTCCAAGCCAATCATTTAAAAGATATTGCATCCTCACTGCATTACATTTAGGAGGACTGCCACTCCCGCGGGATGTTGTGAATATACACAGGACAGTGCTCATTGGACACATACAGCTGTGAGAGCCTGCACCATGAATCACTATATAAACAGTGATATTAGGTGTTCGAGAAAGATGAGCATATCCTGCTCCACCGGTGGCACCCGTCATGGGCACAGCATACAGCTGTCAAGTCCAATTGTGTTTGTACGAAGGCGACATGCACAAGCCATTCACCAAAAAGATGAACAAGGTTAACACACGGTACTGCATGAGACATAATTGTGGTCAGCGATGCGTCATATCGTATAATAGCCTGAGATTGTCTACCATAAAACGTTTTGACAGCTTTCAGGAGTCCTTGAATCTTATAACTCTGATCAAACAACTACTCTACCAGAATGATATGCCGATGTTTAAAATCGGCATATGATGAACATGATCTGAGAAGATATGAAATGTAGACACCAATATAGCTGAAGCAGAAGGAATGTCGCTCGACATGAAGGGGAAATTTGAAGTGATGCCTTTTATCATACAGTTTTGTATGAAGGCCAGGGTCGATCTGAATCTCTATGTATAGATCAAGGTATGAAACAGATTTTTTACTTTCTGTGGTTTATTTTATTTCTAACCGATGGAAGGTAATCTGTGATTGTTACATTGTTGAATGTTATGATATCAATGTATCTGAAAATTAAATTAAACATTTTAGCAAGATTCCTCTTTTTTGATTTAGCCAGATTAGAAACTCTGATTTATATGCACAGATAAACAAATCGGCGAGTAATGGAGCACAGTTGGTGCCCATGCCGATACATATGTCTTGTATATATGTCTTATCCCCAACTTTGACATATATGTTATCAATGAGGAAGTTAAACCCTGTTAAACTGGAACCTGTGAATTCCAGAAACAGGATCAACATTTTGCTGAAAATTGCAAATGTGTCATTATTTAACCTGTACAAACGACAGAGTCAATATAAAGAAAACATAACTTTCACCGACTACGCTGTCACGTATCACCAATTATGTGATATCAACTGAGGTCAAAAGGCAGATAAATGTATACTTGATTGTTTTCCTTTGTACTGTTTGAAACAGTACAGATCTTTCCAAACGTCAACCACTTGTCAGCTACTCATTCATTATGTTTTACACCTTTGATTTTGTCGATGCAAATTCATGCTGATAAACGAACCATGGACTCGTTGATATCAATCTTTTCTGTCGTAACTATGTAGGCTTCTTCAAAAAACTAAATAACTTTGAATCCTGGTTTTTTTAAAAATTATTTCATTTTTTATTTATATTTTTATTCAATCAAAATGGTATCTCCAAAGGTCCATTTTGGTAAGGTCATGATTGTTTTCGTGAACTACTATCAGGTGCCTCATCAATGGAATGACTGCAAGGCAATCACTTTTTTCTGCACCGCGTATAGGTTGACTGCCACTCCCTACTGATTTAATCAAACTGCACATCATAGAGAATAATGGATACGTCCAGTTCGTATTAAAACATTTTGCTTTAGTGCAAACTAGTGCAAACTAGTGCAAACTAGTGCAAACTGGTATTTTCTCATACCCAGAAACATCAATCACATGTATTGTTTAATGGACAGAATTATTGAATGAATATTTAATGGTATCCATTTAAAGCATAAACTATATATTCGCGTAAAACTATGCAAGTTTTAAGTCTAGATATCGTAATGTATGTTTTTGTGCAGACAGAATGTGGGGATAATTTGAATTACAAATTATATTTCAAATATTTACGTGTCGTTGTTGGTTCTGTAACTGTGGTCACTGGTGTTGTAGTTGTTGGCGTTACAGTGGTTGGTGTTGCAGTTGTTGGCGGTGCAGTTGTTGGTGTTACTGTCGTCCCTGTGAAAACAAAAATCTAGAACTGAACATAGTTTAATATTACAATGTTACCATTCTATTTCATAGCATAAGTCCCTGGAGTGACATTCAAGCATAACTACACTTTAAATAAAGGTGTGTGCTTCAATTAGCAGCAAAACACTATGATCAACTCGATAAATAAAACCAATATAATGCCATCTTTGTTTTATGTTGATACAAGCTTCAGCGATAAAGTGAGAATGACGAATTTAATATGTTTGTATGAAATAAAATTGGCACATGCATCTAAACTGTATTGAAGAATGACAATTAACGGATGATATTAAATCCTTCCAATTGACTATTTGTACTTTTAAACATATTAAACAAATATAGTTGGTAATGTACCTTTATGTCAAATAATGTTGTCGTTAAATGATGTAATAATTGTTTGTTTGGAGTCTGAATTACGTCAGTTGGTTGAGCACTCGCCTGAGGTGCTTGGGTCACAGGGTACAGTTTTCTTATGTTCTTCAGAAACAGATATTAAAAATCGACACCATGATTCATATCATGAAGTGGCCTGTGAATGTCTACTATAAAATGTTTTAGAATCGTTCAGAAGAACTTGAATCTTATAACTAGGATCACGCAACTCGAAAAATAATTTTATCCCTAAAATAGGCAGTCGGAATTCTGTGCAACATAAAGAGATTGCTGGAATTCTGAAGTCATCCCTTTTATATTATAGCTTTCCACGAAGGCAAAGTTCAATCTGAATATCTAGGTACAGATCAAGTTATGAAACAGATTTTTACTTTCACAATCTTGAATGGACCTGTTCATCTGTCGTAAACAAAAACAAAAACAACCCATCTGGTCAGTAAACCAACGCAAAATATGTCAGCTGGGGTAATAAAGAATTATTATTCCTATTAATACGGATACAATTATTTTTAATTAAAACTGAAATATACAATATAACATCTTACCTGATTCTTGACAAGCAATGACCTCTATGTTGCTCATATCTATGTCTGAGATTGTGTTAGGTGCCCGTGTTACAATTATAATGAGTGTTTCTGACGTCACACCACTACTGGTTGGGCTACTCCATGTAGATTGTCCAAGTGCAGTGTCAGTTGAATACTAAAATTATAGTCAACAACACTGAAATGTACACTGTATATTATAGCATGAACATTAAACCATATGAGACAACAAATGAACAGATGACAGTATACAACATGTGATGTCCAAATATGTATGTTTTTTTTCCTTTTACAAATACCATTTTAATGGGGTTTTTTTTAAATTCTAGAAGCCCTGGTACAAAATTGCTATTAGAATAGAAATAAATCAAATTTAATCCCTTCCGTATCTGCATCGTGGGCTGCTATGGACATAGTACGAGCTACGAGGCAATACTGTTCATGTTGCACGAGTGAATTGATGTTAGCCTTCACGAGCCTTTGGCGAGTGAATGGCATCAATTCACGAGTGCAAGATAAACAGTATTGATGAGTATTGAGTTGTGTATTTCATTTATTACCCATTGTCATTTTAATTTCATTTTATGGAAGTTTTAATGAAATGGTTAATGTAAACAAGTTCGACATG
>JAUUEI010569356.1:0-11269 GCA_032274625.1 Depressigyra globulus
AATACTTTATAAGCTAATTTGATGTTAAATACAGCTACAGGTCTTCAATTCACGTCCTCGAGTAGTCTTAAATTTGTTTATAAAAAAGTAGTGCCCCCGCCCCTTAGGATTATGATCAGGGTACGGCTCTGGGATGGGGACATTTCTTTTGTGTGTTTTTTTTAGTTTGTTTAACGAGCACTCAACACAAAATTAACGGTTATATTGGAGTCGGACATATGATTACGTCGTGAAAACCCACATTGTCTAGTTGACGGGGATCGATCCTAGACCGACCACGCATCAGGTGGGCACTGTACTACTGGGCTACGATGCCCTCTTCCTTTTTGTATTAAGATAATCTGATCTGATATGCCAGTAGGTATTGCGTGTCAAATGTATCAATTGATAACAGTGTGCATTTTCTATATTCTTTTGCAGAGATATACGGGTACATGTAAAATATGTTTTTATGGCATACAAAAAAAGACAAATGTGATTTTACAAGAATATATCCAACCCTGAGTTTGTAGCGATGTTAATACATGTTCGTCTAATAAACCCGTTTATACTGAGTTATTAAAATTACAATTCTCTTGCGGGGTTTCTTGCCTAAGCTATGGATAACTGTATCTTTTTTATGCAGTTTCTGATATGTGTTTATTGCTATGGTACAAACACAAGTCTTGCTATGGCTGAAAAATTGGCATAATCCCTTTAAGTATTCAAATCTAATGCGTTTTAAAAAAAATATAAAATGTTTTAAGAGTAAACAGCAAGTTTCAAATTGATGAAGTCAGAAACATGAAGATGTCAACATAAAGCGATTGTCATTAAATAATATTATATCTTTACATAGTATTAATTTGCCAGGTTAATCTAAAGAAATATTCTTAGCAAATAATGTTCAGTCTATTTCTGGTGCATTAGTTCCGTTCGGTTGTATCGGTATGCACAGTCAGGTGCTATATCGCCTAAAGCAAACAGGTGTAATGCTATTAAAATAGTGTACTCGTAGACATCCACTGTACCTTCACATCAGTCTACGTACATATATGTTAAATTGACAAGTGGCATTTATCCATCCGAAATTAGCATTGTCATGCATTGGTAACAATGGAGACCATACATTTCTGGGTTAGTTGAGTGAGCATTGGGGAGAGTGCATGTTATTGGAGTTTTTCAATTCGAAACCACCCACACACAATTGCGCAATATCACGCAACTGTCACGAAGAGTGTAAGAGAAATAACAGATGCAGTTTGCCATCATAGCAGAAGAAGTGTTTATTTAACGACGCTCTCAGCTCATTTTATCTACGGTTACTTTGGCGTCTGGAACCCACTACAACACTTCATAGGCTTCTTGTCACGAAAAAGCAACAAGGGGTCTTTTATTTGCACTTTCCCATATGCAGGAAGGTATATACCACGGCCTGTGCAGATTAATAAAATCCTGCGGGAATGCAGTTCTACTAAAAGTGGTGCAGGAAGGATGTAGTATCTTTTAGATGATAGCCTTGGAGTACTAGTCCTCCCATAGACGAGACACTTGATGATAGTTTACGGAAATAATGATAACCTTGCCAAAATATCCTTTCGTCTGTGCCTTGTCCACAGATACGATTTTGATTACGATAACACTTTTTTCGTTCGGATTTCGTATGCCGGTCGTGGAATTCTGAATAGTACGGGGGAAATCTCAATAGTAGATCAACTGAGGGGGTTCGATCCTGCGACCGCGGTACCTCGTACGAAAGCTCCTTCGACTAAACTAAATCCTTGCCCGTCTCTTCAAAACACTGGTTTAAAATAATGAAAGACTGACTACCGTTAGGCCACGATTCGATGTATCCTAGGTTCTCGTTCAGATCAAAGGCTTTAAACGTAGGTGTCGGTTAGCTCCTCGGTGTCACCTGGCACTACCAATCACTTTAAAGAATACAAATGCTAGGTCGACGTTTGTGCTATGGTGTCTCTTGTAAAGAGGTTCTGCTAATACGTGGTAGTAACTTGTTTAGCCACAATAGAATACTTCTCTCGAAAGGACCGGTTCACCCATGATCTCAATACACACTCTCCTCTTCCATATCTTCGTCCTCCTCCTCACCTACACTATCATTATCATCATCAACAACAACCAGAATAACGTCATTATCATCATTGTGATGTTTGTTATCAGGATAAGACATGTGAATTATTATTTTAAATATCAAAATGACTGCATAGTTTCAAATAGCTTTATAAAATATATGGGGTCTCGATTTTGTCCAATGGTTTTGATTGCCTCGTGAAGAGGTACAATATAAGAAACTAAGCATGACTTTGTCAAATTGATCTTGTGTATTCTGCGTTATCTAGAGGTACGATACATGGGGACAGTCACAACCATATCAAAATATGTTTTGGATTCTCTTTTGACACAAGATGGGGGCTGTCAATACTTTTTTCAGATTAACCTTTAAATTCTGCCTACTGAAAAAAGATGGGAACAGAGGCGACCTTGACAAATTCTCTTTGCACTCTGTGGTACAACTTTTAAAGCGATAACTGTTTACACAACTCAAATGCCAGATACTCCATCAACCTAAATGTAGAAAGTGGGTGACTTACTCGTGGAAAGTAGAAACGATGTCTCCTGATGACGCATTATCAGACTGCTTAGATCTGTCACATAACTCTGCCATACAAGATACATGTAGCAGTCTTTGTAGCAGTCTTTGTAGCAAGTATTTCCCGATCTTTAAGTAAAAGTTATGTTTGTTGAGACGAACTCGCATGACCTCGATAAACTTGTTTGGAACGCTATTGCACCAACATATTGCTATGGTGCCCGCCTTCATTACGCAGACTGTGTCACCATGGTCTGTGTTTTATACCACTGTTTATAGTTTATAAATCCAAATATCCAAGATCATTCTTTTTCTGATGATTTTATTTATGTTTCAGTACATGGATTTATTTAGGGGGTGGAGAGAGTTAAATGTGATGCAGATATGTGTGCGGGTGTCTGTGTGTGTCCTTGATGTGTCAGTTTCTTGTTTTTAATTTACCGATAAAGAAAGAAAGAAGTGTTTTCCCTGAGTCACTCGACGGTTTCTTTTACGGTTGTATCTTCGTCATTCATATGGTTAAGGGACAAAAAAGAATAATCGAGAAAACTCGCTGCCTCGACTCTATGGGCTACTCTTTCTGAAAAAGCAGCAATGGATCTTTTATATGTACTTTCTCTCAGACAGGATTATACATACCACGGTCTTTTGTATACTTGTCGAGGGCATTGGTTAGAACGTGAAAAAGCCGAATCGATGGGTCTACCGAGTAGGTTCGATCCTGCGACTGAGCTAAATACCGAGAGTATCCATAATTTTGTAGGAATAGCCAACACAGTATTTTATAAAATATTTGTTATATCAATAGAATAGAAGGTACCTGGTGGTGTGAATTGGGGAATGCAGTAATGCAATGGGAAAAACCTCAAGATAAAAATTAAAATACGTCCTGATTAATGCTTTATGACAATTTGTTAAACAAACTCTCAGCAGATTACCTTACTGGAGATTTACCAGTATATCAGGAACCATAATTTAAATTTGTACCTCGACTCTTTTATATATTTCACTCATTTCTGTTTTAGTTTGTTTGCACGCTATAATCCTAGATTGATTGTAGCACGCTGCCGTGGACACAAACTTTAGCTAACTGAGCTGTCTGTGCATAACTGGGATCCTCCACTACATGTTAGGGGTTAGTGAAAATAAGTCGGTGTAGTGGCCTTATATATCCCCCACAGCCAACACAGCCAACTATTCCAGTAGATGGGTAGACAATGAATGTCTAATAACGTTTATGGCCACCCTGAACACCAATACACGTCACAACATCACGTCTCATGGTGACCCGCACCACGCCACCACTCTCACACAATGAATAATTCAAACTCGGCCTGGGTTGGACCGATATCGAAATGGGCAGTAAGAACTTACCAGCCTAAAGATTGTCGGCTTATCTTCTGCGCTACCTTGGCCGATTATCTTTTATATAAAAACGTATTGTGTTTCATTATGAGAGATGTTCAATTATTAATTTTATCTATTTTTCTACTATTTACCACATTATAATTACGCTCGGATATAATAAATAGTATTGTATCTACCAATATTGTTTTATGTATTTTCTTTATGGCAGAGTGTTTTTAAATAGGTCCATATATTCATAGTTTGGAACCTTTTTGTGCATATGGTACACAATTGTGTCGCACGTGACATTTTTTCCAAGAAATTGTTTGAGGTATTGTATGACGACAGTCTTCTTCCTTTATGTTATTTATTACAAGACAACAAATCCTGCTTCTTTCAGCGATAACTCCGTTCGGTTAGCAGCAATGGATCAAATTATAAATAACACGACATTTGATATAGCAGTAGATGATAATGGCAAAAATATGCATAAAAATACCCGCAGTTTCACCACCCATAACACATAAATTCTGGAAACGCTTTAAAATGAACAAGAATTATGTTTTAGCTGATATATGATATAGCGATAGTAATTGGTTGTACAAGTATTGTATTACTGACACATATGGAGGGTTGCAATACTTCTTGGGCTTACAAAAGGCCAGTGTAACCTTACTATGACGTGATACAGGTAAAGAGCGTGCACAGGCCAATTTGACCTCACTGTGAGAAAAGCAGAGAGCGCGCTGGTATATGGTAATTCGATTTCGCGCCTTGCGGATGGTAGCAGACGATATCATACGGGCATCTCGCGCCGACGACATTTACATCAGATGTATATCTTGACAAACGTGTTACATTATACATGTTGACAAGACTAATAGGTTAATAAGAAATGAAAGGGTTCGCTTCCGCCATCAAGAACAAAAATGTTCTACACATCTTTGATTAGCTATGGCTATATATTACAACCGAGTGAATAAATACTTTGGCAAGCGTGTATCATCGTAGGGAGTTGACAACGGTATCTTGGAACAGTTGAAAGCAGTTATGTAAATCTAGATTGTAAGATATTCTTTTTTTGTGGTGTCTATCGCGGTTTAAAATGTGACTGGGTGAAGGAAGGGATTTCATGCCTGGTTGTTTATTTTTTTCTATTATTTTTGTTGGGGGAGGGGGGGGGGGAATTCGGGGGGAGGGTTAGGATCATTGAAATATAGATATAGATCCCACCTTAAAGCTGAAATATTCTGAACGACACGTTTTCTTTTCAAATGTATTTCGATGACTGGAAAATGTTATGGTCTTTACGTTAGGTCATTTTAGCGCTACAATGGCTTCGTAAAAGGGCGCCCTTAATTCCTGGACTTACCATGCTGACGACTGGCTTCGAGAGCGCAATGGTTAAGCTATCGGACTACAGGCTGGAATGTATTTGGTTCACATCTCGGTACCGGCTCCAACCCATAGCGAGCGTTTTAGAGGCTCATTCAGTAGGTAGGTGTAAGACCACTACACCCTCTTCTATCTTAACAATTAATCACTGTCCTGGACGGACATCCCGGATAGCTGGGGTGTATGTCCAAGACAGCGTGCTTGAACCTTAATTAAATATAAGCAAGAAAATAAAGTTGATGTATAAAAAATATCTGCTGTTAAGAAATGGTTATCTTCACGTTAGCGTATTATTTTCATCGTTAATATAATTACATGCACCAAACAGGTAGTAAGAGAAAACTTTGGTTTTGCCAATACATTCAGTATTCATCTGATTAATGTGCCGCAATGATATACTTAAACGGGATCTTTTATATGCACTTTTCCACAGACAGGACAGTACATACAACGCAGTGCTAGAATAACAGATAAAAGATGCACTCAAATATGACAAGCACGTGAATTGTTCCAAGCTGTTTTATGCATATGTGCTTTTTGGTATTGAAAACCAACATGACAAGCGTATGATATTTACATGCTGTTATTTACATATGTTTTTGGTATTAAAAACCAACATGGCATGCGTAAGATAGTTGCATACTGTTATATACATATGTGTATCCAAAATAAAAATACCTTAGACAAATAATCATTAATTCAATGCAATCCAATAAAATGCAGAAACAACGTAACACAAACATAATAAAACTAATAGTTATATACATCGTTAACAAATACTAAAATGCTCTAGGAAAGAAACTGGATTTTGCTGCCATGCAGCTGATGTCTGTTTTAAGCTTTAACCTTGACCTTGGAGGCGTTCTTCTGGAAAGGCTATTGACGTTAATACAAACGAATTTTAAAGTTACGAGAACAAAAGGGAAAGCTAATTTGAGGATTTGATACAGAACTGTTTTGTTTTAGGAAAGAAAGAAGTGTTTTATTTAACGACGCACTCAACACAATTTATTTACGGTTAAATCGGTGTCATGTAGATGGTTACGGATCACAAATACAGTGAGCGAGAAAACCCGTTGACGTCACTGGATTGGCTACTCCTCCCGATAAGCAGCAAGGGGTCTTTTATATGCACTCTCTCATAGACAGGATAATACACACCACATCCTTTGTTATACCAGTCGTGCGCACTAGTAAGAACGTTAACTAGCCCAATTGATGGGTCCACAGAGGAGGTTCAATTCTCCGACTCAAGCACATCAGGCGAGCGCTCAAGTGACTGAGCTCGATCACGCCCCTTAAGAGGTTCGATACTGACCCGTACCCAGATAGGAGAATACATTTAATACCCACATTCCTAGCTCGAGTCGCCTCTAGCCCTTCCCTATTATATAATAGCTACTACATTCCGTGCTGCTGATTTGCAATTCCAAAAAAGAAATGTCAAGTATAACAGAAGAACTCCTCCATGGTTTTAGAAATGTAGACCTGAAAGCAAAAAAATAACTAAAATAATAAAATAATAATAAATTATTGAACTTCAAATAAGCCACCCAGAAGGCGGGGTCATCTGTCTAAAAGCGACTGTCAATCAGCTGCCAAATCACTTACAGTATTCATCCGTTATCTCGTCGAGCGATTCTGGGCCGTCAAATTCAGACACTGTACAAGCAAAGTCATATATCTTGACAACAAACATTCATTTTGTTTTATTTTACTAACACATACGTAATACATAGCTTAAGGTATAACAAACATTAAGGAACATAAATACAAATCTGAAACCTTTTTTATTGAAATACTGGCGCAAAGAAACCTCTAAACAACTCGATATTTAGGCGAGGGTATAATTCAGTATTCAGTATGAAACACTGCTATTTAGTTTTCTTACTGAGTTTCAGGACACACAGACAAACAATTGCTAAAGGAAACCATGGAGAACTGATAACAGATTCATAATTTTTGTTATCGACTTTGCAGCTTTAAAAATTTAAAACGTTATATCTTCTACACAGATATCTAGGCATTAACGGTCTGCAACGTTCTGCGCAATAGTCGTCTTCAAATGTTCTGGTTCGTAAACACAAAGGGTTTAATGCTGTGTGCTATATGTTTAACATGTTGCTATCTGTTTACAAACAAGAAGAATACACAAAATAACTGTGTGTTCTTACACAACAGACTTTCGACTTGCTGTGTATTAAACGTACGGTTTTATTACCAGCATTGTGTTGCGAGCACCAGTACGTCTTTTTTACGAGACGGAAGCCATTAAGGGGTGACTGGAAAAGCCGGCCAAACAGCTTCAAAGTGTTTTTACGACATCTCGCAGGCATACTTCGACATTTTATGAAATGCATGAATGATTTCGAATACGCAGTTCATCCGATGTGGTCCACAAGTAATGATGAGATTATTAAAAAAACTGAGGTCCAATGCAGATTTGTTAGGTAATTCATAAAACGAAATCTTACAAATTTCACCATACTATACAAACCCTGTGTTCAACACACGCCGAAAGGCATGCATCAAAATTGGGTAGCGGATCTAAATGGGGCGGCCGGTATCCCCCCCCCCCCCCTAAATTTTGAGGCAGTTATCAGCAAAATATTATAATTTAGAGTTTTCACAATGCGTCTAAGCATTAACAGTTTTCAAAAAAACACCTCCCCACAATATTCTCCAGGAAACATATCACCCATCCACCCTAAGTGGATTTTCTGGACTGCCATTGGTGTGACTGATTAGCACAGGTTAATTAAATCATTTATGAGCATGGTAAAGTGATTAATTTATACGACCAGTTACTGTAGCTGCTTAACAAGAGTGTCGAAGAGAATGACTCTAATTAATGTGCTATGTACAATGGTTATTTTGAAAAAGGAAAAGAAAAGAAAAGAAGCATAACATTGTTGTTGTCCAATAAGTTTGACCTAACCTTTCTCATAGATAGAATACATAATGACTATATAGCTATCCTCGCGCTCAGAAACAACACAATGGATATTATAATATAAATGTACCTATAGTTAACAGCCCATATATCGGAATCTATTCTTTAAAAAACATTATATAAAATTCAGCATGTTCCTTACTTGCTTGGTCATGATATGCCTTGTATTCGTCATTCTGCCAGTAACGACGGTGATAGTACTGCGCACCTGTCGAGTGTCTCACCTGCAATTATAAATAAATAAATACATGTAAGTGTTCCCCGGGAATTCTCGGGAGATATGCCCAAAAGACAGTCAAATGGCTGATTGATTCAAACATGTTTTCTTTTACGACGCAACCGACACATTTTATTTACTGATATATCGCTGTCATTCATGTGGCTTTAAGGAGATACTGAGAGAGGAAACCCACTTCCGTCACTGCATGGGCCACTCCTTCCGTAAAAGTAGCTGTTATATGTATTTTATTATGGACAGGGCAGAGCAAATGCCACGACGTTTGGTGTACAAGTCGTGGGGCACCTGTTAGAAACGAAAATAGTTCAACTGATGGGTTTAACGATGAGGTTGATTCTGCAATCCAAGCAGAAGCCCGCCTCTTAAATGGATATTATCACATGTTACATACATACACTGTTCAAGTCGTCGAATAATAGGAACAAAAGAAATCAGTAATTCTTTTACAAATCAGCACATTAAATTAACTACAATGTATTGTTATTTTGTTGTTCAGCAAATGGTTATTAAACACTTGGTCTTGAGGTTAAGCACTGGTCACATTCAGGGGCGTACAAATCGGTTGTCCGCACGCCCGGGACAACCACAAAATGCTGCGGGCAACCAATCTTTGTCAAACGATTAGATTGCCCGACGGGCAACCAAGAAAATCATCTCGTTAACAATTTCTGCTAACAAACGGTGACCATATAAACGAATTGCACAAGTCCTTGATTGACATCCGATACAAATATTATCATATTGCTCAATATTCACCTTAACGCTGCCACCCAATCGGCGTCCACCGTGCATGCTTTTCAAAGCAGACGTTTGGAACGCCATATGCCAGATGTTTCGTCCTCAAACTAGTTCGTTCCCGTCAATCTCGCAACAAAATATTTCCCTTCCACTCTAAAACCTTGTAGAGGACTTGTGCTACCGAGTTTCCAGTTTTTAGACACTATCTGACAAGCTTTAGAAATGGTAGTCTGTGTGTATAGGAGGGTGGTCCCTGCTTTAAACGATGTTATGATGTATAATAATAAAAGTCCTAGATATCAAAGTTTTTTTTACTGTGACAGTCAGAGCTATGATGAGTTGTAAAAATTAATAAAACTGATAAATAATGATAATAATACAAATATTTTAAAATCGAATGCATCATTTTAATGACAGTTTAAAATTATATTCATAAACATTAAAATTATGAAATATGTGGGCAACCGTGAGATGATGCTGGGCAACCAAACTTTAGCTACCAGTTGCCCGCCGGGCTAAGAAATTCACATTTGTGCACCCCTGCACATTGGTGAAACACACATTGAGTTACATTCCGCCGTCTCTCATAATTAATTATCACACCGGTCTAAGTCTAAGTGGCCTAAGTCGACGTGACGGCTCCAACCCAGAGAGAATTCTGAGGGGCTAAATGGGCGGATTTAAGGCCATTACAACCTCTTCTCTCTCACTAACACTCCCACTGTCATCTACTATAACAACTAACGATTGAACTGTCCAGACAGCGCAGAGAGCTGAGGTGTGTACCCAGGACAGCGTGCATGAACCTTAATTGGATTTCAAGACGAAAGTAAAGTTGAAAGAAAGTTAATTATAAATGAACGTAAATAGAGGTATTTTAAATCATCACTTTGTATGATGCACTACAAATGCATGAAGATGGCCTAAAGTCGTATTGGGGGTAATGCAGTCCTCCAAAAACATGTCTAAAATGTAAATGGATACAGGTGCGTACATACAGTTATTCATGCCCCAGCGCACACCCAAAACACATTGGTCAAATTAAAAACATTTCCCTTTGTCCAGGAAATATTCCGATTAGCACATGATTTGAAAATATTCAAATTATTCACAGACGTAGAGAAAATGATTAATTTATGTTTTCTTGTTAGTAAATCTGTTGAAGTAACTGCTTTCTCAAAGTTTCAAATTAACGTTTGTTTACAAAGTCAACAGAAACGGTCAATTCACCTCTTGACGGAACAGTGTGTGCTTATTAAGAAAATGACAAGCCTGTCTGAATGTAGGCTTTCCTCGTCCAACAAAACTAAAAGCTACAGGCGACAATTTTGCCCCTGACACGACAAAAAGGTCTAAGTGTTTATACTGTAATTATATGTGAGTATGCTGCAGGTGGTATGTAAGGATGTTGTGTCTTGATAGGTGGTAGTCCTCCTCGAGATGAAGCACGGTGAGTCATAGGAACGGTCACAGCCATTGCCATAACGCCCTTTTGACCATGGTTACGGTTCAGTTTTATTGCTTTAGTTAAATAGTCTACAGTGAATGTACTTACTGTTATGTGTCACTTTTACGTGTTTGTTTCATAACATTTAACACTGACAATTAATATAGCAACAGTTTATAAAACATGTATCAATTACAAAATCTTGATTAGAACTGCTCTTTAAAATAGCATTAATCATCGTCCCTTGCTATCGGTTTCTATCTCTCCATCCATTCATCCATCCATCTATACATGTACAGGTATATGTTTGCGGTCATATTGATGTCAGTTTTGTTGTTAATATGACTGTGTGTGCTATCCGGCAAACTAGGCTTATGGGCGAATCTTATTTATCAGTTTAGTTACAACAGCTTAAACAGTTGTTCTAATTCCATTAATTTCGTTTAAAAGAGGTACATTACCTGATGCATATTGGAAAGTAAATGTAAAGTTTGTTTTATTTAACGACGCCTCTAGAGCACATTGATTTTTATTTTATCATCGGCTATTGGACGTAAAACA